>VZRM01000340.1:367619-577151 GCA_013397955.1 Grantiella picta | reverse complement strand
CTCCTCTCCTCTCCTCTCCTCTCCTCTCCTCTAGTCTCCTCTCCTCCTTCGATTCAGGAAGATCAAGGTGAAAGATGTGCAGGAAAGACAGGCCACAAATTGAATTTTTTGCTGCACTTATACGATAAACTTCCTCCAGAATAAAAAAAAAAGCCCAAAACCCACTTTGTTAAAAATCATGCTCTCCTGCAAAATATTTCACACCACAACATATAATACTACAATAACTTCGCATGTACTGCAGTCTCTGATTTTATTGAAGATTACATTCTAGTAACTGTCTCTTTACCAGGTCCTACAAAAATTCTTTTGGTACCTGTTGTATGCCAATATAATTTTTGCTTTGTATCTTAGGCCCTTCACCATAGGATTTTACAAAAAGTTTTTTTAAATATAGGAATTTTGAACAAATATGGGACAATACATTCTCATCACATACACCTCATATCACTGAAAATAAACTTTAATGCATTCTCATCACATACACCTCCTATCACTGATAACAAACTATCCTTTTTGTGTATCTGGACTACTACAATAACAGAAAATCTACCTTGGGCATCAAAGAGGCTCCCAAGGTCTAATTAGACAAGCTGGAACTCTTGTGAGTTAAAGAGGAGATGTTGGAGTTTCTGACATGGCACAGCTCCATGGAAGTGTTTCCAGTCATGCAAGATGAAGAAGCTGCCTTGCTGGAGCCATGGTTTGCTGAGAGAAAGCTCCTCACCACGTCTCTGTTTCCTACTTCACCTTCACAGGGGAACTCTCAAGTAGATTGATCAGAGTTTGGGGAGTCCATATCCATCATTTACATGCTGTTTGATCCTTGGACTTCTCCACATTTTTCTTAGATTGTTAGATGGAATTTAATGACCCTGTCTGTTTGAGTAAGAGGATAAGCTTTGCTAAAGGAAGATGCAAATAGATTTAATAAATTTGGACTTTTTTTGTAAGCCTTCCCTTCTAAGAGATGTTATATTGAGTTTTGCTCTATTAGTTCTATAATACAAATTTTCCAGCATTTTATAATCTTTTTTTTTTTTTCAAGTTCATAAAATAGAAAGATCATGAGGAATTTTTTTAGTAGCAGCAGAAGTGAAGCCTAGAGCTGATTAATTTTTTCTTCAGCAGAGTGTTACTACTGCCAATAACAATTATTACTCAATGCTCCAGAGGACAGTGGTAATAATTAGGCCAGCTAAGGCACATAAATAGATATGTGAAGACAGAAATCTGTCATTTGACATTTAGTATAACTGAAAAGGAAAAAATTAATTATTTTTATTTTTGATATGTAGACTGAACTTTTTGATTACTGGCTTACAGAAATAATCACTTTTTTTTTTTCAACATTCAGGGTCAATTTCAGATCGAATAAAGCACAAAACTAATTTTTTTATTACTGTCACTTACATCTTCTCTAATTCCTCCAGCAGCCCAAGTCTGGTGCAGACTGCACTGGATGGATGGATAAGATTAACAGGTAACCAGAAAGCTGCCTAATGGGTTGATATCCTCCCTATAGCCTAGATTTATCTCCCCTAACCTTAAACAAGTACACACATTTGGAACACAGTCAATCTATAATTCTTCAACAGTCAATGAACTGAGACACGTACGAAGACAAAAATATTCTCTGTAGGCTAGTTAAGTTGCTCAAAATTCACGTTCTTCCTCAAATTCTGAGGATGGCTAAGTATACTGGCTTTCCTTTTTAAGTGCTCCTATTTCTTTCTTTTTTGTAGATTTTTGGCTTAAAGTCTAGAGCTTCTATAAAAAGTAACAACAGCAGTTAGAGACATATTTTTTTCCTATAATTACATGTTTATTTGTGATAATTCATATCTTTTCATCCCAGACTGAAAAAAAGCCAGATGAACAGTTCTTTATTGACAGACGCATACTATGTGTGTCAGGAACTTACAAATCTGTCTGTTGGACTACCCAATTAAAAATACTCTTCAGTGACTTGTTGCTGGCGTTTCATCTCCACATCCTGTAATTTCTTCTGAAAGGCTTAAAATAGTATATTTTTCTGCAACAGTGTTGTAATTTTCCACAGTAGAAAAACCCAAACCAAAACAAGTAATTTAAACAGAGGCTCAAGTTAACATGTTTGAGCTACTTTTGTTTTACAATATTAATTTATCACCTGAACATAGCTCTGCAAATCAAACTGTTATCATCCTGGTTCTGTGAATGGTGTTCATTAGCTTGCTGCTTTTGGAGAGGCAGTACAAGATAGCAAGAATTTTTATTACTGACCTGTAAGCTGGGGTCAATTAGAAAAACCTAAACAATAGAGTACAGGCAAAGTAGTTAATATTTTATTTTTCCATGAATATATTAAAAGTCCTGCAAAGAAGATAAAACTGTTGCATAGAAATCCATTGCTAAAAGCCTTTGGTTATTCTGTCAAGGTTTTGTGTGACTCAGACTCTCTCAGGTCCTATTCATGACTCTGTTATTTTCCCAATTTTCTGTGTTCCTTGATGTAGTTTTCTATTCTTCACAGTAGTATTTATTATGAAAGACCTGAGGGACAGTCCAACTTCCAGAAATTATCTTTCTCATTTAGAATCTCAGGCCTTATTCTATTTTGAGCCTCTTCATCTTTCCACCACGCTTTTTATTTTTCCAAAAGATGCCTGTCCAGGTTATTCACTTGAATTTGTTATTGTGCAACAAAGCATTGTTTAAGACTGACTTCAGCTGTATTTGGACCTCCTTATATGATGACCTGTCCAGATGGTCATCACTGTTCTTAGGCCAGCTGGCAGGATACTTGGAGCAAGGCCACCTCCGACCTTTACTTGTGACTGAAGCACTAAGAAACTATCACTAGGAAAATAATGCATAAATACATTACACATGGCTTGCAGGTTTAGTTACAATGGTGAATGACTGCTGGCAAACTAAACGTTTATACAGAGAAAATCAGAGAGCAGATTGTATAGTTCCCATTAAGTGAATCAGATGGCACTGATAAAAACGCTTGAGAATCACCTACATACAACTCATACTGAATCTTTCCCAAATTGAACTGCTGCTAAAAAACATGTATAATTTTTTTTCCCGTTTGTGGTTTTAAAATAGCTAGGTTGTGTTAAGGTCATAATGCTCATACCACATGGGATAATACTATGGTTTTTAAAAACACACAGGAACTCTGGCCATTACATTAATATTATTACATCAATAATGTACTTCTTGGAAAAAAAAATCTTATTTTTCTTTTTTGAAAAAGGTGAAGTGTATTTGTTTTACACTGTATTTACGATAGGTACTGCTTGTCTTGGTTCCAGCTTCCTGCCCTAAAACAGTACACCCTAATCCTGTTCCAGATTAATTTGTAATCTGTGCCACTTATTGCATCATCCAAGACACCCACCAAAAAGAACTGAGCCCTCATGGAGCAAGCCACAGGTAGCGACTCTACAAGAGCAGCTGTACAAATCCTTGTGCACACAGCAGGTTTGCTTACGAGACTGCCCCGAGCTGGTGCCAAAAGCCTCACAGAAAATCCAGCTCTATCTGGTTATTTAGGCCACTTGCTCTGTCAGACAGAGAAATTGCAGTGGCATAACACAGGCTGAATCAACACAGCCCTCTCGAAGCTTTCAACCCATTATTTTAAGTGGACCGATAGGCTGGTTATTTAACTTTTTCCTTTTGGGCCCTCCTGGAGGGCCAGAAACCCATCCCCTTCTCGGCAGCAAGACACGGTGCTTCTCCCGTGAAGACTGCCAGAAGGAGGCACCTCTCCCCTTCCCCCTTCTCCGCTCTCCCGCTAACTCCGNTGTCAGTCAATCCGGGCTCGGCCGCGGGGGGCGGGGCCGAGGCTGCAGCCAAGCCAATGGGCGCGCGAGCTGCGGCGGCGCCGCGGCCAATCAGTGCTGCGCTTCTTCGTGGGTGCGGCCGTCGCTGTCGGTGCGCCCCGCTGAGAGTCGCGGCCCCGCCTGTCACCGTCGCTGTCGCCGGCGGAGCTGTCGCGGTAGCAGCCGCAGCCGCAGCCTGGCCCTGCCCCGCAGTCACTGAGGATGAGCCCCCGCGCTGCTCAGCGCGCGTCCCGTCCTCCCCGCCCGAGCCCATTCATCTAGCGACTGGTGAGGGGCGGGCCGGTGTGTCCGGCGGGGAGCCGCTCGGGGGAAGGATCCTGTCGGAGGGGTCGGGACGGCGGCAGTCGTCAGGGGGCTGAAGGAATGGGGAGGGCTCCGGGCAGAGGAGTCAGGGGGAGTAGAGGGCGGTCGGCCACGTAGGATGGGAGGGGACCGGCTTCGTGGCTCGGCCGCCTGTGTCAATAAGTCTCTTGTTTCGCTCGTCGCTCCCCGGCTACGTGGACATATGTGGTGGGAGTCAGAATGGCCCTTTGCCCCCCTGCCTGCCCCTTGCCTCTGTCTGGCTCCTTGGAACACTTCAGAGCTTTCCCCGCCCTGACACTGACACAGATGTCTTGCCAGGTTTCCTTAGCTGTGGATTCAGGGAAAGCCTGTCGTGTTTTCTCGCCTTCTTGGTCATACTTGTCCATGGTTTTTGGTAGCAGCTCATAGTGCTGCTGGATTAGACCGGCACCGTAAGCACTGGAGAGCTGAGGTCTCGCAGTTAGCTTAAAAGCATACTTCTGTGCAGTCTTCTTAGGCAAAATACTACTCTTTTTTTGGTTATGTGGTCAATGTAGTTAGTTGTCTGTCTTTATGGAAACTGACCGCAGTTTGAGGTTTCCAAAAAGCAGTAATCGCCCACCAACATCTGGTGCGGGTAGTCTATAATAATACTGTACCAGAAGTTCACAGTTAATTCCAAAAAGTCAGTTTTCCCAAGATGGAATAATTCTTGATGTATTTATCCGATATAGTTTGAAGTGTGGTGAAATTCTAGAGCACACTTGTGGTTCGTTGTGCCTGACTTCCCTTCAGCATTATCTCTTTCAATAAAGCCTCTAGCAAGATCCCGATGGATTGTGGAAGTGACTGTCGCTGCACTCACTGTACTTTTGTCTATACCACTTCATGTTGTAATTTTTTTTTACAGCATTAAGTTATGAAACATAAGCAGTCCCGAATATTTCTAGATAAACCCAGCACAGTATTTCAGTTTACTGTTTATGTACTATGATTCCTAGCTAATAGATGTGCTCTGACGTGTTGTTGCTGAATTTAGCTCCCAATGGTACTTTGGTCTTTTTTTGACAGACGTGTCAGCCTTTAATTGGCAGTGCTGCTTAGCTCAGCTATGAGCAACTGAATTAGGGTTCTTGGATCACTGAATGTCTCATTCTGATAAGGATTATGCCGTTGTCACTGTGAAGGAGGAAGTCATAGAAAATCTGGAGAGAGCCTCTAAAGGTCACTTGTCCTGGGGTGTACCTTGCCAAGTAGTGGCACAGAGGCCCCAGTCCAGTAAGTGACGCATCTTGGATCTGCCATGGCCCAAGGGACATATTGGGCATGGGGGAATGTGGTGTCTTTCAAAGCAAGTTGGTTTTCCTTCGTAGCTTTACTTCTGGGCAGGTCACATTTATTTATTACTTGAGCAGTTTGCTTGTTGTCTAGCCAGTTTTGAGAGCCTCATGTGAATAAAATTTGTCATTTGAAAATCCTTCCTGGCATGTATTCTGAATCTTTTATGAAATTTGAGTGGTTGACTACTTCGCCCACTGTCAGGAGTAAAATGGACTGGAGTTTTGGTTTTTCTTCTTTGTATAACCGATGCCTAATTCAAAGACTCTGGGTGGTCTGCTGAAACCACAGCTGAAGGAGAAAAGAGATCCAATTTGCTTGTACTCATGGGTTGTTCCATAAACATTCTAAACCCCAGTGGCTCTTTCCAAGTTCTTCCTCTACTTACTTGCTTCTCTTAAAACTTGATATCTGAACTAGAAGTAGGACTCTACCTGATGTTTTGTGCATTGAGAAGAGCAGAACCTTTGTTTTTTGTATCTCATGTTGCAGTGCTCCTGTTGTATAGTCAAGAAGAAGCTGCTTTTTTTAAAGGTCTCTGTGCTGGAATTTCAGGCTGCTAAACCACTCTTGGCTACTGCACAGCTTAGATTTACCTGTTTTTCCTTGTACATTTAATCACTTTTCTCCCCATAAAATATATTTGGTGTTCAAGAGGTTGGAAAGCCTAGATTTTTGCCCATTCTTCAACAAATGGACAAGCAATTTCTGAACAGGTTAAACTATCTGTGGATGTGTGATGAGTAGGAATTAATAGTTGAACTGTTCTTTAAAGCATAGGACAACATGCTACTTGTCCTTGAAAGGTGTACTTGCTTTGTTTATCTAGGAATTCATGTGTGTTTCCTTTAAGATATCTTGCTTAATGCCAGTGCTAAGCCTGTTGTATTACTACCCAGCTTCAATTTTCTAGTCACTTTTTTCAGTTTCTAAACTATTACTTTAGTATGTATTAGTGAAAGTTGCCTTTAGGTAAGACTATAGTCAACAGGAAGTCCTGGAAAAGTGGTAACATGATGGCAAATTCTCATGGCTTTAGTTCTGTAAACCTTTTTTTATTAGCTTAGTAATCAAGTAGTCTGTGTAGTGAAGTTTGCTTTGGGTACAAATATTATCAGGATTTCCATGCTGTTATGGTTACAGATCTTTTGTGGTGTTACGAAACAAATGTGAATGGACCAACATGGAGAAATGTCAGCATGATTCTTTCAAAAACAATCTGCTTCCATTCCACACTGGAAGTATTTAAGATATTGCAATACTCTTATAAGGATAGAATTAACCTTCCTGAAATGTGTGGCGTTGTCAGTCATCTTTTACTTCACTTAGCAACGTATTATCAAAAGGAAAAGCAAATGAATTTAGTACCTTCAGAAAAGCCATATTATTTTTACTTATTCTGTTTTAAAGGAAGGGTGTTAGGAATGCTCTAGGCTTCTTTTATATGGAAAATAGAAACCATTACTTCGTGCTGTTTTAGGAGAGCCAAGTTAGGGGAGCTAGGTAATTTTTCACCATGTGCATTTTAGATGCAACTGGTATTTAGGAAAATTAGTAACACTTAAAAAATAAATTAATAAACCCCAGCAGAAGTGAATGGAATGAAGTTATGTCAATTTTAAGGTCTTGAGAAATACGTTTTTAGTAAAGCCACCTGAGGATGGGCTTCAGAGCCATGTGACTGATTTGACAATTGAGTTACTTTAATACAGTGCACATTGAAGATGCAAACCCAGCAATCTGTCATCGAGTGGCATTGAATTCTGAGTAGCTGAATCTCTTCTGTATTCTCTTTCACTTCCATGTGAGACCATTGTCTGTATTAAATTAAAAAAGCCACAACAGCAGCTACTGGCCACTGTCTTGGTACCAGTATCCACATTTGTGTTAGCCAGATTTTGGTAGATCTAATACCAGAATATAGGCTTTTATTGGAAGAATTGGAAGGACCACAGGTGGGAGTTCTAGTATCAAATCAGACTGGATGCCAGAAACATACATTGACGCTGCCAACCATGAGGTGAGGGTTGGTTGTTGTTTCCTTGATCCTCTGAGCCAAGAATACACAACCTCTGTGCAAATGCTATCTAGAAAAAGAGAAAATTGGGAATTCGTTGATAGAGAATATGATGCACAGAGAGGTTTCTGGAGCTTCATAGTGGGAGGCTTCTGCCAGCTCTGTTCATTTTTCCCAAATGTTGAGATTTCATGTCTGCCATCTGCTGTTTGCAGGAAATGAAATCCATCACCATTATCCTTAGTCACTGAGGTATTTGTAGAATCTTTGTTCACTTCATACTCAGGAGAGGTATGACAGCTTTGATTTGTGTAGTGACTTCTTGAGAGAAACAGATTTTTGAGACAACCATAGTAGGTAGAGAGCTCCTTTTTCAGCTGTAGGAATTCTGCCTCCATAG
Source organism: Grantiella picta (assembly GCA_013397955.1). Taxonomy (NCBI): domain Eukaryota; kingdom Metazoa; phylum Chordata; class Aves; order Passeriformes; family Meliphagidae; genus Grantiella; species Grantiella picta. The sequence goes on along the minus strand of VZRM01000340.1, from coordinate 569,275 downwards.
GGTCAGATGACACATCTGACACGCTGCTTCTTGGAGGATGTCTGACAGCTCTGGTGCACTGGTGCTTTGCCTTCTCTGAGGGGGAGAGCTGAGACAGCTCTACTTACCCATGTGCAGGAGGCAACACAGCACAAACGCTTTCTTGCTGCTAAGGAATAGCTTCCAAATTGGTTGATATCTTTTAAATTTTCCTGAGTTGTGAACAAGTATAATAAATAGCTCATGTCTCTGAGGGTTAGAAACCCACTTGCTGCTGAAGTAAAATATCTTTGGGATGCTCTGACCACTGCTCCAATTCCTCCATTTTTTGTGACTTTTTTTCTGTAATAAAATGTTGATTAGGAATTAATTTTTAAAGATTATCTGAATTCCGAATAAAAGTGGAGACACATGATCAAAAGAGTACCATGTTCTAGATAATCTGAATTCGAAGTTTAAAAAATGCTGGTGCTTCCTGTTTTGTGGTTTTTTTAGGTGCTTACTGTTCAGCTGGGACTCCATATACTAGAAATAAGCATTTGACAGCAGAAAGGTTTTCATACAGACCTGAGCTTCAATTCACAATGTGAAAGATTTAAGGCTTCACTTAAGGACTTACTTTGTATAACAGATCTGATTATCAACCTTTTTTGGATATTGTAATAATGTGACAGTGTTTGTTACCAGTGTGACAGTCTTAATCATGGAGAGGTGAAAACTTGATATACAGCCTTCTGTCTTGAGCTCAAGGTGTATATATCAATCAGTATACTAATACAGTATTTAGTTTTGTCATGTGTAAAGAAAGGCTGAGTTGGAATGACTTACAAAGAAATAATTCAGCAGTCAGGTTTCACATAGCTGCAGTAAATGTCACCATGATGGAATTAGTGTGGAGTAGGGAGGCTTGTATTTCTATCTAGTAGCAGACTTTTTTATTTTTAAATCTTTGATTTGTCGTTCACATTATTTTGGTGTTTGATGAGGCTAGAGCTCAGGTGCCTTCAATAAGTTTTTCTCTGGCCTCTCTGTTCCTTTCTTGTGATGGCAAAAGTCTCAGGATTTGCTTTCTTCTGGATCATTTTCTCAAGCATTTCAGTGCCTTAGATAGGCGTGTATCTGCACAAGGAAGGTATGGCATAGGGGACAGCAGGACTGCTTCCTTGGGTGGTGGTGCCATTACATATCAGTTTATCTAACAGGTTAGTCAGCCTTATTTTATGTCTCCTCTGAGTGATTTTTCTTTATGTTCTTTTTTTTTTACCTTTTTTTTTTCTGTGTAGCAGTAATAGTGATGTTTAAACAATGAACTATATTTAAGATGTGCTTTACAAGGCATGTATAAAATTTTCAGTTCTTCCACAATATAATTTTATTGCCTAGTGTCGTATTGACGAAATGTGATAAATTTTTCCTATAGATCTCAAAATTTTTCTTTTTTTAATTATTAGTTTTAGAAGGGTGTTTGATGCACTGGCAGTATGAGTGTGCTGATAGTTACCTATCACTCTTTCATTTATTTGAGCAACAAATCAGACTGTATTTTTCAAATTAGAGCTTTTTTTCAAGCCTGTTACAGTGATTTACTTCTCCTTATAGCCTGAGGCTTTGGAAGATCAGAGGACTAAAGTCCACACAAAAAAATGATAAATTTCTTGTGTTACTGCAGAAGTTTGTAAGTTGTTTGGAAAATGTCCTGTAGAGTGAACTGAAGCTTGCTGTGACAAATGTAAGCTGAGCAGTTGTGGTAAATTCTAGTCTCAGAAAGATTTCTGAATGTTACCCCTGGTCAGGGATGAGGGACTAAATTGTAGTGAATAAAAACAATTTTTAAAAAATTCGTTGTTTGCCTGCTCTTTGAAGTAGTTTTGAAGGTATACACTGAACAACTTCTTATCTGTAGATTTGCATTCCAAGTATTTTAACCTTCTGAATGAGGTGGAAAAGTAATTGCTGAAGGCTTTGTTATGAGATATTTAAAAGAATACTCTTGGATTGGATTTTTTTTTTTCTTGAAAGTTTAGAATCCATTATTAAAGTTTGCTCTAAACTGATTGCTTGGAGCTTTATGGAAATCTTGATGATGATTCTTAAAACCGGAGGAGGATTGGGATTTCTCTTTTCCAAACAAAATCATATTTTTCTGATATGTCTTTGCAAAAAGAGGTATTAAGAAAATATGGTTATGCATTCAGTGGCTGAAAAACAATGGAAGCTAAGCTCAACCGGCTTTTTTGATGAAGCTGGGGTCAAGCAGTAGGATGTGAACATTTATAATGGCTGCTAAGCTGAGTTGGGTGGGGGAGTTTTGTTTATTTGTTTTGGTTTTTTTTTTTTGTTGTTTTTTTTTTTTTTTTTTGTGTGTCCCTGTCTTATTCCCCCCTTCTCTCCCATTGCTCACACTGAGGCTTTGTTAACATTTTTAGTTTTAATTCTTTAGCTTTCATGATGGCATTGTTCAGCTTCTCTTGGAATATTTCACTCGTGCATAGAACAGCTTTAAATTACATATTACACAACAAACAAAAACATGAACTGAATGCTGTTTCACTCAGTTTGAAACTTATATCTGGAAGACTGAATTGTGATTTTTGGGGCGCTTAGTAGCAGTTCACAGTAAATTAGTGATGTATGTAGTTCACTTTTTCTGTTTTCTGGGTTTATGTGTGGTTTTTATATTGCAGTCTGCACTTCTTGTGACACTTTTGACTATAACTGCACAAATTTCACAGGCTAGGTGAGTGCTTCTGTCAGGCCTCCTTTACTTTGGAGTAAAGGGATGCTGGAGAAAGATGGGTATGCTAAAGATAAGTATGCACAGCTAAGCAGAAATGCTGTATACCCCAGACTGTGAAAATATTTTCATGAAGGAGAATTCTTACTTTTACTTCCTTTTCCTTCACCTTCTTCCCTTACCCCTTCCAACTTACACCTTCGTTTCTTCTTGCCTGTTTCAGGAGCTTTAGACGTTAGCCCTGCATGAGTGGTAACAGCCTGTATTCATGTCTCTTGTACAAGCCGCTTTTATTTGCTCTGATGCCATCCTTCCTCCCACCTTTATGAGCGGCTCTGGGGCTGGAGGAGAGGAGCCTTCCCAGTGATTCTGCAGTGTAGAGTTAGTAGGGACATGGGGAGGCATTCAGGCCAGGGAAGAGAAAGTGGGACATAATCCTTTTATTGCAGTGGCTATGAAGACTGGTGGTCCCTTCTTCCTTCTGGATATTACTAACAAGATATGCTCAGCAGCTGGGGGTGGGTTTTTAGTGGATGGCTTCTGCCCCACCCAGTCTTTTAGTTCAGTTCTTGCTTTTTGATCACAGAGTAATTATACAATCAGACACAACACAGTCAGGGTTCTGAGGACCCTAAGGTTGGAAAAGCAAACTTTTTTGGATCTAGTTTGCCTTGTAGCCTAAACGATTTATGTCAAAGAAAGGTAGGAAGTGCCTTTGGAGGCTGGGGTGGGGAAGGGAGTAATGTTTTTTTAAGATGACTGAATGTTTGAATGTAAGCTCAGATGTCATAGGGAAGGTCAGTCAGCCCTTGTCATATTGTCTTGTCCTGCACTTGCTAGTTTGATATGCAGTTGAATCGGCACAGTTGCTGGGGAAAAGTTTTTGTTTACTAATCTTTTCTGGTTTGTTCTCTTTCAGGTCTCCCTTGCAATTATGGAGTTCTAGAAGAGTAAGGTAGTGTGGAGGGGGAATCCCCCTCTGCACGCTAGAGGTCGTTCACTTTTGGAATTTTCTATGGACAAGAATATTTGTTATATAAGATGGTGAAATAAGACTTCTAAAAATATATATTTATAAATATTTATTTGGATCAAGTGCCAAACATAACAGTACAAAGATTTCTAATGGCAGCTCAATAAACTTGGATTTACATCCTTGGAATTAAAATTTTTCTAAGGCTCTGTGCTGTGTACTGAATTGGAGTGCCTTCATACACTTAAGGGTTGTTCCCCTTAAGGAGAAGAGCAGCTTTAGAAGTGAAGATGAATTCTTACATGCCAGAGTGCACTTCAAAGTGTCGATCTCTACAGCATGCTTTGGATGTTATTTCTGTAGTCACCAGAGGAAGTGAAGGCCAGATCAAGGCCTTTCTCTCTTCTTACTGCTACAATGCTGCAACTATCAAAGATGCCTTTGGTAGAAATGTTATACATCTTGCTTCATCTTGTGGCAAAAAAGGTGTGCTGGACTGGTTGGCTGAGACCAAAGGAGTAGATCTCTTGGCGAAAGACAAAGAGTCTGGATGGACAGCTTTGCACAGAAGTATATTTTATGGATACATTGATTGTGTTTTGTCATTGCTGAAGGTGAGTGATTTGCAACTGTAGTTTTCCTTCGCATCTACAATTTTTAGAGTTGTATTGATTATGTAAAAGTATGTTTTTAAACTTGACTGAAAACCTTTTGAGGGTTGTCTTAATACTGTGTTTAGATTGCAGTGCATTGATTTACTTGAAGGTTGTCTCTGTTCATACAGATGTCTGTCTTTGCCCATGCAGAAATCACCACTGAGCAAGGATCCCTGATTAATTGTGGACTTCCTTGAAGACTTGTTTGTGTGGATATCGGGCTCAGGATCTTAAAAGCAGAGAGTGATCAGACTAAAGATACTCTGAAAATAGACTTTGCAGTAATTATACTAATTGATAGAGAACATAAAATAAGGAAAGATTAAATGGAGTTATAATTAGAAATTAATCTTACATTTTAGAGATAAGCAATTCAAGATACGCACTATTCTATTAAGTGAATCTCCATTTCATTAGTATTTTAAACCAGGACTTTTGCTCAGTCCCCCTTATTCCTTTCTTACAATTTCTGTTTCTTTCCATCCACTTAGCAAGTTGGATATATTTTTGATCTTCCTTCTGTTTCTCCGTTCCCAAGTACAGCAAAGGGAAGAGATGTTTGTTTGAGATGTTCAGGGTCTCTTTAACCATGTGAGAAAATGAAACATTTGTGGTTCAGGGTTTTTAAAAAACAAACCTTTTAAGGCAGAGAATTTTCCATTTTGAATGCAGTCTTACAATTACAGTGACTAGCCATTTGTACACATAACTCTCTGCTTTCTACAAGACTAGGCACAAAGATGGTGGATCTGGTATCTTTTAATTCTTGAAGGTTTGATAACTTAAATATGTATTTCATGTGCTGTCCCCTTACGTAGTAGGGGAGTTTAATGAAAACTTGGCAAAAGTAGATGTTTTTATAAGCATTGCACATATGATTCTGTTCTCTAGAAAACTGGAAACTGTGTGCATGATACATGAAAAAGTATTTAGTCCTCTAGTGCATTTGTGTATATCTGTATCTTTAATATTTGCTTACAGGAGGCCTGTACTGGTTTTCCCCAATGTATTTTACTTTTTTGTCAGTTACATAAGCGAATGAGATTTTTTGCTAGCCAGCTTTGCTGATGTTCTTCTAAGAAGCAGAATGAAAAGCTTATGGAGGATGCTCTGTCTTCCAGTTCCTTAACTGAAGTCTGTCTGCTGTACTTTGTTATGAAAAAAGATATGTTCTTAAGGTATAGCAACAACAGGAATGGACTATAGAACAGAATTATGAAATAGCTGAGCTAGAAAATGGTCTCTGAAGGTTGTCTAGTCCAGCCCCCATGCTTAGGCAAGGCCAGGCAAGCTAGAGCAAATTGCCCAGGACTGTCTGGTTGGATTTTGAATAGAGCATCCAACATCTATCTCTGTTCCAATGTTTTAATATCAGTGCAGTGCAAATGTGTTTTAGATTTAAACAGAATTTCTTATATGTTAGTTTGTGCCCATTGCCACTTTTTCTGTCCCTGGGTATTGCTGTGATCCCCACCCCTCACCTCCAGTCAGGTATTTGTTATGTATCATAAGGCATACTGTCCCCTTCCCCCATCCCAAACTTTCTGTACACTAAGCATCCCAGCTCTTGCAGCTTCTCTTTGAATGTCAGATGCCCCAGTCATTATTTTCTTGGTCTTTTGCTGGACTTGCTCCTGTATGTCCATATCTGTCTGGGAGTCCAGACCTGAACCCAGCACTCCAGCTGTGGCTTGCCAGTGCTGAGTAATGCTTGCTGGCAACACTCCCACCTACAGCTCTGGATGCTTTCACTATTCTTAACTCTGAGTTTGCTGGCTTGTGGTCATCTGGTGGTCTACAAGAAGCCCTAAGTGCTTTTCTACTAAGTTGCTCTCTAGTCATTCAGCCTCCAGCTGTACTCACTGGGTTGTTCCTCCCCAGGGCTAGGATTTTCACTTCCCTTTGTTGAACTTCATGTGGTTCCTCTCCAGCCTGTTAAGGTCCCTTTGAATGTCAGCAAAAACCTCTGACTTATCAGCCTTTGCTGAGGGAGCAGCACTCTAGTCTATCATCCAGGTTGTTAGTCAAGATGTTAAACAGCACTAGCCCCAGAATCAGCCCCTGAGGTCCTAAACTAGCATGGATGACAGACTTCTGCTGTGGGCTGGAGGCAGTCTTGAATTATTCTCAGGCTGTATCTAACTACAAGATTTGCAGCAGCGATTGGAGTTTATTTTCACAAATTCAGACCATGTGAATATCCCTGCAGCCTCTGCTTGTGAATATTTTAAATGACTTTCAAAGTGAAGAACATCCAACTACCCTAAGTCATAAAAATACCAGTTAAGCCATAAAAATAGGAGAGTCTTTTTGTCATAAAGTGAGTTTATATCAGCACTGTTGCACCAGGGTTGTTCTTATAATTCGGTGAATGTATGTTGTTGTTCTTCTCATGAGTGTTTTTCCAAATAAAGTTGTTCTAGTTCATGTGTTTACCTCTTAAGTGTGAGGTTCTATAAGGTTTTCTTTTGTGTTATCTATGAGCCCAGGTGCATAGGTACAGCTATATTAGGTTCTGCTTGAGGACATCTGGAGTTCTTCCCTTTGGGGAAGTGATTGATGACACTTGACTTCCTAAAACCAATGCTGCTGTAGCAGCACTGTTTTGTATTGAGCAAATGGTGTTTACAGAGATTGTCTGTGTCTCTCTGAGCTCTAAAAAAATGACCTGTTTGTGCTTTGTGCCTCTGAACCTTCCCTAGTTATCTCTTGCCTGGCTCCTTGTGTCCTCTTGCCTTTTCTCAGCAACTGTGAAACTCTATACTTTGCTTGTTTTCAAAGTCGTAGTACTTTTTTAAAATTTTCTCACATGCCTAGCCTGTCAAAACTGATTCTGTAAAATGCCACTTTAAAAAAATATGTCCTTCGAAGCTGGTAAATGCATTTTTGGTGAATACTTGCTATTCCTAGATGTCAGTGCTTTATCTTCAAGCCTGTTTCCTTTGTGTTTCACTGATTGTATCTTATTATACAGTCAGTGTTGAGACAATAAAATCCATTTTAATAGATCAACAAGATGCATATGTGGCTGAACAAAATTGCACCCTTTTTTTTTTTAGATTTGCTTACAGTTTATTTGAACCTGAAGATTTTCATTTATCAGTATTAAACTTCAGTTGAAGATGTGTTTAGCTCCTTAAAGGTTTACCTGGTTAACCCAAGCTGTGCAGTTAAAACTAACCAGTTCTTCTCCTCTTCTCCTCTCCTCTTTCAGCATGGCGTTAGTCTGTATGTTCAGGATAAAGAAGGCTTGTCAGCCCTGGATCTTGTGATGAAAGATAGGCCTATCCATGTGGTGTTCAAGAAAACTGGTAAGAAATAAAATAGCCTAATTTTTATTTTGCAATGAGATCTGTTTCAACAATGTATTAATGTATGTACCAGTGTAGATAACATTTTCTCTATTTAATTTGGGCTTCATAAATTGTGAGATTGGTGATACTAATGTTGATCATCTGTACAATATTATTAAAATATTTTGTCATTGCACCTTCTTATAATATTAAATGTTTTTTAAGTTCAGTTTCAGGTAAAAAAAGTTTCCCTCTTGAAATTTTAGATAGAAACAACAGTTGTTTTTTGAAGTTGATGTGCACAATATTGGTAAGTTTACAAGCTTCAGAGAGGATCTTTTTCCTTACAGATCCCACTGAAGTCTACACCTGGGGAAACAATATCAATTTTACTTTGGGTCATGGTGGTCAACAGGGTAGACATCATCCTGAATTGGTGGACCTTTTTCCTCGGAATGGCGTGTATATCAAACAGGTATTCTTAATGTATTACATAGTCACCTTTCTTGGTGAGGGGAAAAAGTGTGCAAGAAATTATCAGCTGTTGAAAATTTGCATGGAAAAACCAGTTCTGGCTGCTTTCCCCTCTCTGCCCACCTGCTTCCCCCACTGCAACCCCAATCACCACTCATGAAATTGTGGTTTTCTGTTTTGGTGGGGAGAAACAGGGGGTTTTATTTTGGATAACAGGATTTACTTTGGATATATGGCTTGTATATAATTAAATACATTCAGAAGCTTGATACTTCTGTAACTGTTTTGAGGTGCTGATTCCCTGTGCAACTCTCATACGGAACTGAAGTGGAATAATAAATGTGCTTGGTACACGTCGAATTAAAATTCATCTTGTATTTGAAGCAGCATGTACTGTTAAGCACATTTCCTGTAGCAGTACCTTCGTCTCTAATAACTTCTTGAGACTTCACTTTGAGAATATTTGAAAGTTTAAAATACAACTTGAGCAAACATTCAGGGCAGACAATCTGTGCTGCAGTCTTAACATGTTTTGGTTGGCACTTTTGAGACAGTATTGTGGCCCTTAAAACTCAGTCTTTTGAGTTTCTGTTATCCTGTGGGGCTGTGCTTGATCTTATTTTAATAAACTGAAACTATTGATCTCTTCAAGTAGGTTAAGGCAGTACATACTGTATTTGAAGCAAATATTTTATGTGTCCTGTGATTAAATACCCGTATCTTGTATTTTTGTGAGGATATCTTTATTAAAGCAAAACTTCTTCACAAAGTACTTATAGCAGGTGTTTCCACATTGTCCAGGAAAATAAATTTGTGCTGTGTTGCTTCTTCCCCATCCCCATTTTGTTCATTTTTCAGGTGGTACTCTGCAAATTCCACTCTGTGTTCCTTTCCCACAAAGGTCAAGTGTATACATGTGGACATGGACAAGGAGGGCGCTTGGGTCATGGTGATGAACAAACATGCCTGGTATGAAGTCTTATGTTATCCCCTGTCTAGCATGATGTTTCTTTTATTTATAACAGCAAGTCTAAAAAGGGAGTTAGTTTCTAGCAGTGTACTTTCAAAATTAGTTTGCTGTTGATTTTAAACCAAACCCCTTGCTTCCCATCAAGTATCAGAAAAATCTCTCCAGTGCTAATAATGAGGTGGCAGAGAGTAAAGGAATGTGCATTTAATTATAGTTTAACTTAAGACAGCTAGATGCAGTAGTCAAACTTGTGTTATGGCTGAGTTGATTTAAAGGCTAGCTGATGCTAGACAAGGGGAAGCAAATGTTTTTTGGCTGGGCTGTCTCCGTAAGCAGGTTTGTGATGCCTTCTGATGGGGGCCAAGGCTGGCACAGAGAAACAGCACTACTGTGAAGCTGTAGGGGCAGGAAAAGAGGTGGTAGGGTTGCTTTTTACTAGACTTAGTCAACTATTAAGTGAAAACTCACTGATCATTTTAATTTGAATAGTACATTCTTGCAACACACAAAACTAAAATTTGAGAAGACTAAGTAAGATATGATGACAATACAATTCTTAGACTTAAGCATTTAATCCTCCCTGGTAGTGTGCATTTAGCTTGCAGCACAGTAATTTTTTAAAAATTTCTAGTATTAAGTGTCTGGTAGAACTTGATATTCTGCTGCTGAATGCTGTAGTAGTGACTGGAGCTCAAATTTTATTTTTTTTTTTTTTTAAGAAAGTAATTTTGTTAAATTAGGTTTTTTTTTTTTAATTGCTTTTCGAAATTGTGATGTTATATAGTTGAATAAAGGAAAACTCACGTAAGTGCATGAAGAGTCAAAGATACAGAATTGCTTCCTTATTCTGTGAAATTTTATTATGATTATCCATTGTTGGAGGGAGATAGCTTTGGTGTTTGTGGTATTTAAAAAGAGAAACAAAGAGTTGATAGGTAATGTTTGTTCAGCTGTCCTGAAGATACAGTTTCCAATCTGATTTCAGAACAGGTAGTTTAAAATTTATCTCCCCTGGTAGCAAAGGATGCATTTCAAATGAGAGTAGTTTATCTTAACTGCATTGGATGTGTTTGTTATGTTAATTAGTGTATTGTGTGTTCAAGTGCATTTTTATCTTTGTTTCAATATTTGGTCACGACTTTCTGTTGGTGTAACTTTAGTTTCATAGATGGCCACTGGTTAATAACAAACCAATATACTTTATATAAACTTTTTTTTTTCTTACTCAGGTTCCAAGACTTGTAGAAGGCTTAACTGGTCATCATTGCTCCCAGATAGCTGCAGCTAAGGATCATACTGTTGTTTTAACAGAAGAGGGATATGTTTACACATTTGGTTTGAATACTTTCCATCAATTGGGTATTCTTCCTCCTCCTTCTAATTGCAGTATTCCTAGACAGGTAAAAATAACTTCAGACAAAGCTAATTGTTTGGTGGTGTTGTTTTTGGTTTTTTTAACAGAAAGTAAAATGTGAAGATTGTGAAAATAACTTATTAATTTTTCAGAACAGCAAAGTTTCATGTGAGTTCAGATAAATCTTGATTCTGTTATCAGACATCTCAGATGTTAGCTGTGATCTGATAAATGTCTTCATTTGTAACCTGAACACTACCAAAATTTGTAGTGTGAAGTATGATACAAGGTACAATTGCCAAAACCCTTCTTCTTCCCCAAATTGTTCTGTAGCTGAAGTGATGTAAAAATAATAGGTATGTATCACTTGAGATTCAGGCTCTTAACTCCTTTTTAAATTACTGGATGATGGCTCCCAGGGTTTTATTGTTAATGTCCTGTGCTGGAAGCAGTGGAGTCAGTGCTTTGGGATGAATAGTGACAGGGAAGAGGGGACATGGGCATCAACAACTTAACCGTATTTCTATGCTTAATCTCTAAATTTAATATTTTTTGTAAGTAAAGATGCTTTACATTACCTTTTGTTGAAAAATAACTTCATCTGAAGTAGAACAACACTGCACTATCAGTGTTGTGAAAGTAAAAAAGAATAATTGGCCAAAATGCACAAGGACAGTGTTTTGGGGTACCATGTCCTTTTCAGTAATGTAATGATAGCTCTATATCCACCGTATTTGCTTTGAATATATCATCTTTATCTAGAAAATTGAGTTAAATTTGAAGCATGGAATTAGTAGTGTAGTGTTCTGCACTGTGTTTCGGCCATTAGGACTTAAAAGTTGAAACTTCTAGCTGACATTTTGCAGCACCTGAGTCTTCTCTGGCTATGCTATACATGTCCTGTTCAGTCTCTTTCAACATCTTCTGTGTGAAGACAGCCCAAGGAGACTTGATTCCAGTTCTGATTAGATAATACAAAAAGTTCTTTTTGTCACTAGTGCAATAGTGCCCCACTTGACAAACTTCTGAAATAATCTGATTTATTAGATTGTATGTGGATTGATATAAGTGCTTTGTTCTTAATGACTTTAGGAGTTAAATGTTGTCAGAAGTTTGTACATGTGAAATTCACCTGTTGCTACTTAATATTAAGATGTACTTTGGATTTGTGCTTAGGTTCAGGCAAAAAACCTGAAAGGTAGAATGGTGATTGGAGTGGCTGCAGGCAGATTCCATACAGTGCTATGGACTAAGGAAGCAGTGTATACCATGGGGCTGAATGGCGGCCAACTAGGTAAGGTAGAAGCGTTCTGAAAGTAAAACCCAGCCACTGAAAGATGTTCGTGCTTAACCTGTCATCTGCTTCTTAGAACAAAAGCCTGGGTGAAGCTTTCTTTTCTCTTTTTTTTTTTTTTTTTTAAAAACCAATCTGATGACATCATCCCTTCACACTTATTTCGAAGAATATTTTTCATTCCTACCAATTCCTTTCACATTTTGAGGTGATAGGGGCTAGTCAGATTTAGCTCTTTCATTTGAACTCTTTAAAATTGTCACCTTTCTTGTATCTTGTATGGTCCTGCTCCTGGAGACTTAGAGGAAACAATGTTGCTGTTTGTGTTGGAAATTACTCCAAGGCGTATTTGCGCCTTCCAGCAATCTGGCTGGAACTTAATAAATTATAAACTTAATAAATTATAAACGTGCCTTCATGTCTTCTGCCTATGTCCTTCTTTCATCAAGCACTGTAAACATGCTACTGATAGCTTTTTCATAATTACTTTTTAAAGTGAAATACTTGCCTATATCTAGATTTTTCTTTCAGCAGTATCATTACCAGAATATTCACTTACCTCTGTATTATTCTGAAGTCAAGAAAGAGCCTATTAAAAATATATTACCAACTAGTGAACTCGATTTATTGTATGAATTGGACATTTTAATTGCTTTTATCTTTTTTAATAAACAGGTATTTCTATATTTGTTTGGATTTGCATTTTTACAGTTTTGTGTCTATGTGCAAACGTAGCTGCTAGCTAGCTCTTGTACTTAATCTGCATCAGCTCTGGCAGTAAGTTCCAGCGCTTTTTGTGTTTCTGTTTTAAGGTGTCAAAGGTATGTGAAAAAACTTGTCTTTATCAGAGAAATATCTTACTAATGAATATCTTGTTTGGTTTTGCCTGTTTTTTAAATGCACCCACCATATAAGCTTTTTTTGTGGTTGCTTGTGTTGTTGGGATTATTCTGGCTAGCACGTGGCCCAGTGCAGTACCATGGAGAGACAGTAATTGAATCCTAAGCGGCATTAGTTGTGTCAGCTGGGCACCATGGAAGACCTGTGGTGGTAAACCTTGCCCCCATAAGACGTTTGAGCATAGCCCTACACTGTCCTGTGTCAGCAGGTAGAGGTGGCTCTGGTGCTTGTTCCTGGCCATCTGTACCCTGCTCTGGGTAGTGCCCTGCGCGCAAAAAAGGGTTATGCTGTGTATGACATTCCTGATGTTAGGTTTTGTGTTGCAGCAGAGCAGCAATGGGCTGTTTTGTTTTATTTTTTGGTGTTTTCAGAGGTCTTGCATTACAGCTCCAGTCTTCTCTGTTTCATTAACTGCTGCCTTCATGCTTACCTGCACTTAATTTTTTTGACAAGCTTTTTTTTTTCTTCCAATGTCTGAAATAATCTGTAGTTTTATGGCTGTGTTACAGCATTTCTACTGCCTTGAAATGTAATATGATTAAATAAATACTCTTTCTTTGGGATCAAAGCAGTCCCACCACATTAAATAGGTTCCCTGTAGAATATACCTGATATCATTTATATGTATCAGATCTCTAATGTTTCCTGGTGTTTGTAGTGAACTAACAAGTATGTGTGGTGGATCTCTGGCTGTATATTTTGAAGATGAATTATCTAACTACCTAAAAAATCCTCTGCTATTTGAAGGTTCTTCAAAGTAGTGTAGTGTGGCAAAGTATCCTTTAAGTGCGCAATATGTGGAATGGCAAATAATGGTTTTGGGGTGTGTTGTATTTTCTAGGTTATCTACTGGATCCTAATGGAGAAAAATGTGTAACTGCACCTCGCCAAGTTTCTGCTCTACATCATAAAGACCTCTCTGTGTCCCTGGTCTCTGCAAGTGATGGCGCTACAGTTTGTGTTTCTGAAAGAGGAGATATTTATTTACTTGCAGACTATCAGTGCAAAAAGATAGCTTCAAAGTATGTGTTGCTTTTCTAATTTGTCATGAAGAACAATCGGTGAAGATTTCACTGTAGTTGTATACTTGCAAGCTATTCTAACGATTTTTGTGCGTGTAGTACAGATAATACAGTAGTCCCCTGTGTTTTCTTCATTTGCAGCTCTTTCATATGAACTAGGGCTATTGTTTTTGTTTGTTTCTTCATTTGTTTGCTTTATTTTACAAGCGGCTAAGGTGCCACTTGCTGGTTACCAAAGATATTTAAAAAAACACATTGGGAGGAAATACGTGCGTAAGCTTAAAAACATTGAAACTGGTATTTTTTCTTTGTCTGTTAGCCTGAATTTTTATAAGTGAATCTTGATAGAGACATTGAGGATCTGCTATTCTGTTTACTTATGTTGTTATGATTTTGAATCGGTAATTTGGGGTCTGAATTTCATAATGTGTTGATATAGTATGTTGTAAAGGGTAATTTAGGTTGCAAGAAGGACCTTGTAAAATCATCTGGTTCATGTGCTAAAACCTGGATGTAAAACCTGTTGAAGAAGCTGGGTTCTTGACTCATGAATTTAGGAAATTATTTAATTCTGTTCTCTTTTATTTAGTTTGCAATAACAGATCAGAATTGATTTTTTTAAGATTTGATTTTGCCCAGCTAACTCCCACCTACTTTTTCAGCTTCACTTCAAATTCTAACAGTATTTATTGACATATTATAGCTTAATTATTATTTTATACTTCATTTGTACATGACTGTATGTGAAGGTGCTGACACTTGTAGAAACTTAACTAGTGTCCTGTGCTCTTATACTAAGAAACTGAGAAAAGATAATGAGTGTGATTTTGGTCAGCTAAAAACCAAGACCTAGCAAACTCTTGCTGGGATTTGCTGGGATAGGATACATATTTTAATACAGCTGAATAACTTTTTGTAATGATGAAATCAAAGCTACGTCATTACTCATTTTCACTTACGGAATTTTGTGAAGAACTTATAGATACAATGTGACTTACTTAAAAACAAGCAAAAATTATAGTCTGCTACAATAGTAGCAGTTATGGTAATAGTACCAGTAAGGTGTAACTAAACATAAGTAATTTTTTGGTGTCACTTCCTCAACTGTATTTTTTGGTGCTTCTCTAAGTGAAAAACTTAACTGTCATAGAACTAACATAAGTACACAATACGGTAATACTAATTTAATCTTTTGTGTTCTTTCAGACAGCTGAATCTTAAAAAAGTTCTTGTCAGTGGGGGATACTTGGAATATAAAGTAGATACCGAGCATCTTAAAGAAAATGGGGGTCAGAAGACTTGCATTCTGGCACTGGATGAAGCTGGAAGAGTAAGTTGTCATAATTAGAATTATATAGCAGGCTGCATAGTGATTAATCAAACTTCAAACATGAGACAAAATCATGCACAGAAAATATCTAATTTCGCAGAATCACAAAATATGCTGAGTTGGAAGGGACTCACAAGGATCTCCAAGTCAAGCTCCTAGCCCTGCATGGTACCATCCCGATGAGTCATACCATGTGACTGAGAGCTTTATCCAAGCACTGCTTGAACTTTGTCAGGCTTGGTGCTGTGACCACTGCCTTGGGGACCCTGTTGCGGTGCCCATCCAGCCTCTGGGGGAAGAACTTTTTTGAAATAAACCTTCCCTGACACAATTTCAGGCCGTTCCCTTGGATCCTGTCTCTGGTCACCACAGAGAAGAGATCAATGTCTGCCCCTCCTCTTCCCTTCATGAGGAAGTTTTAACTGCACTGAGGTCTCCCCTCAGTCTCCTCCAGGCTGAACGGACCAAGTGCCCTCAGCTGCTCCTCACACAGGTTCCCCTCAATGCCCTTCACCATCTTTGTTTCCCTCCTTTGGACACTCTCTAATAGTTTAATGTCCTTCTTACGTTGTGATGCCCAAAGCTGCCCCCAGCACTGGAGGTGAGGCTGTCCCAGTGCAGAGCAGAGGGGGACAATCCCCTCCCTTGCCTGGCTGGCAATGTGTGCCTGATGCCCCCCAGGACATGCTTGGCCCTCCTGGCTGCCAGGGCACTGCTGGCTCATGTTCAGCTTTCTGTCGACCAGGACCCCAGGTCCCTTTTCCCTGGCACTGCTTTCCAGCATCTCATTTCCCAATCAGTCTGTCTGTACATCCAGGGTTTTCCTGTTCCAGGTGCAGAATCCAGCACTTGCATTTGTTAACCTTCGTGTGGTTGGTGATTGCCCAGCCCTCTGATTTGTGGAGGTCTCTCTACAGGGCTTCCCTGCCCTGGAGGGAGTCAGCAGTTCCTCCCAGTTTTGTATCATCTGTGAACTTGCTTGGTATCCTTTCCAGTCCTGTGTCCAAGTCATCAATGAAGATGTTGAAGAGCATAGGGCTGAGGATGGAGCCTTGTGGAACCCCACTAGTGACAGTTTACCAGTCTGATGTCAACCCATTCACTATAACTCTGTGCTCCAGCCTGAGCTGGTTGCTCACCAATCCCACAGTGTGTTTATCCAGTTCTGTGCTGGACATTTTGTCCAGAAGGACCCTTTGAGAGACACTATCGAAATCTCTACTAAATCCAAAAATATTACATCAAATGGCTTCCCTTGATCAACTGGATGGTTGACCTTGTCATCAAAGGAGATCAGGTTTGATAAGCAGGACTTTTCCTCTCACGAAACCATGCTGGCTGTGACCAATGACTGCATTGTCTTTCAGGTGTTTGTCAATACCTCCCAGAATAATCTTCTCCATAACTTTACCAGGCACAGAAGTGAGACTGACAGGCCTGTAGTTTCCAGGGTCCTCCTTCCTGTCCTTCTTGAAAATTGAGACAATATTCACCAGCTTCCAGTGAGCTCCAGATTCCCAAGTCTGCTCAAAAATCATCAAAAGAGCCTTTGGGATGACATCAGCCAGCTCTTTGAGGATTCTTGGATGAATCCTATCAGGCCCCATAGATTTGTAGGGATCTAACTGGAGCAGCAGATTCTGCACAATTTGAGGGTCAACTGGGAGTGGATCATTCTTACAGTCATGATCCTGTAGGTCAGGGCACTGAGAGCCCCTTTCTGCATCACCCATATAGAAGACAGAGGAAAAGAATGTGTTACACACCTGTGCCTTGTCGGTGTCCCTGTTTGTGAGGTGATCATCCTCATCCTGTGAAGGGCTGATGTTATTTTTACACTGCCTATTGCCATTAATATATTTGAAAAAACTCTTTTTATTATCCCTCAGTCAATTTGTTTCTGTAGAGCTTCTGGTGATTTTTTTTTAGGGCTGTAGGAAGATTACAGAATTAATGTACAGTAGTTTATTTTTAAATGTATGGACTTCTTATTTTTAAATGTATGGACTTCTAATTGCTTTTCAGTGAAGGTGTAAACTTAGTTTTTACATACTCATTAGTGGTTATATAGTGTGTGTGGCTTAGGTTTTTTTGTAGTGGTGTTTTTTTTTACTTCCCATCTCTTGTATCACCCCACTTATCCCAGGCACCTTTACACCATTCAGAAGAAGTCTTCACTTGATGTTTTCGAGCCTTTGCTGAAACACAGCTGTTTTGTAGATGAAATGTGCGTTTTATTGACAAAATGTTGCCCCGAAGCCTGATGAATAATTTAGTATTTACTGTTAAGTGTAGATGCTGTCTCGTCTTAGAATTGGAATGCCATGGTGAATTTACTGTTTTCTTTTCCTTATTCTTTATTAAGTACTGCTTTACAGAACCCTACAAAATCCCAGTCTTTTCTCGATCTGCTCACTGGGAGATCTCAACCTTCACTGCCATCTAGTGGTGCTTGCAAAGAAGCTTTTCCTACTGAAATGCCTTCTTAAAGAATGTTAAAAACTGAGCTTGTGTATCAAAATAAGGAGCAATGTGGTTATCTCTTTTTTTTTTCTTTGCATGTGGCTGAATTATGTTTTGAGATGATCTTGTCTTTTCATTAAGTCATTAGTTGTCTCAGAGATTATAAACTTCCAATTCAGTATTTGATCATGTGGGATTTTAGCCTCTGGCGTCTGTAGAATTGGTAGTGCCCCTTCAACATCTTTGGGACACTGCTTTAGCAGTAAGAAACTACTTGATCTTCTACATCAGAGGAACTATGTCCATGTACATTTTGTATCTTTCCATGTTGAATGCTGACAAGTACTGGGATCATTAGTACTTTCAGGCATTATAAATTACTAAGTAAGAAGAGGGATTTTAACACTTGTATTTCCTGAATCTGGGCTGGCTTGGTTGCACTTTCCTTTAAGGGATTGCTGTTCAGCCTAGCAAACAAAAGTCGCAAGGGGACTCTTGTCTATACATACCTGAAGGAAAGATGTAAAGAAGATAGAGCCAGGCTCTTGTCAATGGTGCCCAGAGCCAGAACCAGAGGCAATGGGCACAAACTGAAATAAAGGAGTCTCTCTCTGAGTATCAGGAAGCACTATGAGGGTGGCCCAGCACTGTCACAGGTTGCCAATTAAGGTTGTGAAATCACTATCCTTGGAAATACTCAAAAGCTGTCTGGACGTATTCCTGGGCAGCTGGCTCTGGGTGGTTCTGGCTGAACAGAGAGTTGGACTAGACAATCTCCAAAGATCCCTTTCAATTTCAAGTGTTCTGTGTTTTGTAGGGCTCAAGGGAGGGGAAAGGAATTAGGTTACTTAAGTTTTTTTGGCCCCTCCTTATGTAGATGCTAACAGACCTGTGCAGGTCCTTCAGTGGGACAAAATGAAAGCCTGACTTTAGCACTGCTGATGCCACATTTGGCTTTTACCTTGCTTGGAACTGTCTTTCAGACATGTACAGTATACCTTGTTGGGGTCTTGCTGTGTGTGCAGTGCTTTGTATTCCTGTTGAAGTTTTTGAAGTTTGTGTTTGGTCATGATCTCCATCCCAAACCTTGACTGGTACAGAGAAATTTGAAATTTTTTTCAAACAATTAGCAGGAAATGGTTTAAATTTCCAGTATACTAGCTTTGAATTTTCTCATTTATAAACAAACCAGTTGGACAAATCTGTAAATTAAGAACTAGAAACTTGTTTCTTGCCTTGACACCTTTTACCATCCTTGTTGATATGTCAGTAAAACCTCTCCTGTAGATGACTGCTTGTCATCAGATGTCTTTAGAGGACTGAAGATATTTGAATATTTTGAGAAGCTTTTTGAATTACCTTCATGAGCAAATAGATCTTGATACTGCAATAAATTTTCCCTGTTTTACTTGTGGATTCTCTGTAACAGATGCTTATAACACTTTATCCTAAAATTTTGAAGAATGTCTTTCTCCTTTTATATGCATCTTTGAGATGGCATGTTCTTGTGTTTAAAAAAGTAGCGTGTAATATGTAACTGCTTTTACATGATATGACAATTTGCCTTTTTAAAATTTTGATATTACAGGTGTTTTGTTGGAAATCATCTAACAACTCCATGAAGCAGTGCCGTTGGGTATATGGCCGGCAAGTCTTCATGTCTGATGTTGCGTTAAATGGGAACGAAATAATGTTTGTCACACAGGATGGTGAAGCCTTTACCGGGAAGTGGCTGGAAGAAGGAAAAAAAAGCTCAGAAAAGAAAGGTTAGCTGTGATTTCTTAGTGGCTTTTAAGTACTTTAAATCAATAAAAAAGTTTAATTGAATCTTTACAGTCTCTAACAGTATTATGTGGTGAGTTAGTGCTTTCCTCTGTGACTGACAGTTTTCAGCATTGCCTGCGACTGTACTCTTTCCTCAGTAATACTAGGATTTACTTTGCAGCCTTCAGTTAATCTTTAGGTGGAGATTTCTGTGAAGAAAAGCACTTCTGAAGAGTAATAGTAGCATAAGGGTCTAGTGTAATGATCTTGTCACATATTAGATAATGAGTCCTAAGAGAATTGGTATTGAGCAAAAGGAGGAGCACATACTTGCTACACTGCTATGTCTGTGAAGTCTATTTCCCAGTCCTTTATTTGGGCACAATACAGGGTCCAAAGCAACTTCCACCTTATTAACTTGGCTCATATTGCTGAAAGTAGATCCTGAAGGTTTGTTTTTCTGCAACAAACATACCTGTCTACTACAGGACAAGATTTTTAGTGAAACTGCCAGCTCTTTCCATGTAGGGATCTTATAACTATAGATAAAAATTATTTTCCTTCCAACCTGGAATGTATTTGAACTTTATAGCTATCTGTTATGTTTCTACTTCATTTGATACAGAGATTCCATTTTTAGTTTTCCGTCTGGTTTTGTATTCTTTCACAGCGAATGTATTTTCTCTGTTTCTTAATTAAGAGTTTCATACTCTGTTGCTACTTTGTTTTATTCAGCACAGTATATGGTAGTTCCCTCATTACAGAAGCACCAAATGCATCTCATTTTTGCTCTTTTTGTCCTGGTACTGGTAGGTGTCTGTAGGTACTCTCCTTCATACATACTGCTATTCTTTTTGTAGTTTTTAATATCTTCAAGGAAAATTTAGGGTCCACATCTGCTGACTAGTTGAACACCTAGTTGGTCACACACAAGCACACATACACAGAACCATGAAGGCTGGAAGAGATCTTCAAGTTCATCTAGTCTAACTATCAGGCTGGCCACCACCATCATCATTCTTAAACTATATCCCAAAGTGCCACATCCAGGTGCTTCCTAAATGTTTCCAGAGAGGGAGATTCCACCACCTCCCTGGGCAACATTTCAAGTCTTTCAGTGAAAAAGTTTTTTCAAATATCTAACCTGAACCTTCCTTGGTGCAGCTTGAATCCATATCCTCTCATCCTGAAGAGCATCGACTGTGATATTCATCGCTGAATTGTAATGAATTAGAGCTTCTGTTGTTTTTGTAAGATTTTAATGAATGTCGTGAATGGGGTGCATATATTCAGTTATCCAGTTCATGGAAAATTCTAGAGATGTATTCAAAGATGTATTCATATTATTGAAATATTTTGTTAGTTTGTTAATTTAAACAGATACAGTATGAAGTCCAAAGGTAATTGTGTTATTTCTGCTGTAATATTTAACAGGAAAAGGGAACAGTCTTGCACTGCTGTATGCTGATGCACAGCTTGTTTCATTCCTCAAGAAGTTGTATTGAGTGTTAGGTGTAGTATTTTCCCTTACATGAAGAAGTCACTTTCACAAGAAATTCTAGGTAAAAGCTCTCCTCCTATATGTCGCTGTGGAACTGCTAGCAGAGAGAAGGAGTCCAGATCTTCAGTGTGGCCAAAAAAGGTGTATTTTATTAATTAATTCCAACTTATATAGACTTTCAAAGGTCACCCCGATTGGTCAGTTCAAAACCTCCCCCCAGGCTGACGGGCCAGGCTTGAATGTCCATATCTCGAGAGACCGTTCCAAACAACATCCAAACTTTATCTTTGTATATAAAACACAAGAAGAAGAGAGAAAGAATTCTCACGGGAAAGGTCTGTGCTCGCCACACCTATATGTACTGTAAATAAGCAAGCTGACATCTTCAGCATGATTTAGCATTATTCAATTACTCCATCGATGCACATACGGAAGTCTTAGTCTTGCCTTTTTTTTTGTATCAGTTGCATTTTAATGAGCAGGATCTTTCTGTGATATGTATTCATTTTCTTTTTTCTTAACAGAACTTGTATCAAGCCTTCAGCATCCTTCATGTGATGTGTCTTGTGAACACAATACAACCAGTGTGTATGAAAGAATTCGACTTCAGAAGCTGACTTTTGTCCACCGAGCTGTCAGTATTGCCACTGATCCTAGTGGCAGCAACTTTGCTGTATTACAGTCAGATCCTAAAACCAGGTATATTTAAAATAACAACAGTCGTAATTTTTCCCTTTTTTGTGTATGATTGCAATTGAATCACTCTTTTCAAAACCATTTTTTTGGCTCATACAGAAGTCACAGTAAAATATGGTTATCCATAACTGCTAGAGAATAGCACTTCTTAATAGTTATGTTGAAGTTATCCAAAGGCCTCAGCTTATATATTTGCATAGTAATAGACAGTATTGATATTTTATCTGAAGTGTGTAAGGCAAGCGTGCCATGTATTTCCTAACACACTGTGAGTTCTAAATACTGTAGAAATTCAACCCTTCAGTAATCACCAATAATCAGCTTTTAAATAAAAGTGCAAAGTGAATTTTTATTTGTTTGGAAAGAAACATATAAAGTAAAATAAATAAGTAGAATACTGGACCATGTTCCTTATGCTCTCATAATAGTTTCCAATGTATCTGATTTTTAGCTAAATGTCAGCTTTTTTTCCTTATTGCTTTAATTTGTAATATGAAATACAGCAAATATTTGTGTGTTTTCATGTTGGAAAAACAAGGTGAACATAAGATGGTTTTGATAATACAAATTTATTTGGTACCATATAAAGGCAAAATACTATATTTGGTATTCTGAAGCTAGACAGGTCTTATTTATGTAGTTTAATTGCCTAAATACCATATTAATAGTTATTTTTATAAAGAATATGACAAGAAATGTTGAGCAGCACAGCAATGTAAGAAAAAAAGCAAGCAAACCAAAATCATCCTCTTCATTAAACATACTATATAAAATGTTATAAGGCTTGTAAATAGTGTTTGATTATGGATTTCATTTTGTTCTAGTCTCTATGAAATTCCAAGTGTGTCACTATCAAGTTTTGGAATGGATTTTGGCAAACTGTTAGATGAAACAGATGAAATGGACAGCATCCATGATGTGACTTTCCAGATTGGCACAAGAATGTACCCTGTGCACAAATACATCTTGGCCGTACGCTCCGACTTCTTCAAGAAGCTCTTTATTTCCAGTGACAACCAGCTAGACACTCCAGACATCTACCGTAAAGATGAAGATGCTGTTGGATGTGATCTTTACGTAATAGAGAAAGTTCATCCAGATCTGTTTGCATACCTTCTGCAGTTCATGTACACTGATACTTGTGATCTTTTGACTCATGGTTATAAGCCAAAAATCCCAAATAAAGAAAAATCAGATG
Organism: Grantiella picta; assembly: GCA_013397955.1. Classification (NCBI taxonomy): domain Eukaryota; kingdom Metazoa; phylum Chordata; class Aves; order Passeriformes; family Meliphagidae; genus Grantiella; species Grantiella picta. Next base: position 546,674 of record VZRM01000340.1, on the reverse strand, counting down.
AATATCAAGATACTTTAATTTCTAACCTGAGCAAAATGAGTTTTGATGAAAATGTTAATGCAAAGTCTGCATTTGAGATTTATAGAAATAATCAAGTGCAAGTTATAAATGAAAAACAGAAGAGTAAATCTAAAAAAGGCAAAGCTGGTGAAGAGATTAACCTCATTAAAATGTTGCAAAGTGCAGCAAAGAAGTTTGGACTCAGCAATTTAAGTGGAAGGTGGGTGAAAGGAAATGCATTTATATTTTGACAGGCTCTCCATGGAGTGTTTTTATGTAAGCTGATCTAACTTCAGTTGTTATGATAGTAATGGAAAATAACTGATGTTAGAATAGAAACTCGGGGGTAATGATGAGGGGATGCAGTTTGGGAGCTGGCTGGGCTTGTTTCCAGTACATACAGGAGTTTCAGGTTGGTGGGTGGTGATCTATTCCATTGTGCATCTCTTGTTTTGTATATGCTAATTCTGTTAGCATTATTATTAATATTTTCCATTCTTTTTCTGCCCTATTAAAACTGTCTGTTTCAACCCACGAATTTTACTATTTTTTTCCCCAATTCTCTTCTCTGTCCCACTGGTGGGTTGTGAGGGGAGAGTGAGTGAGTGAGTGAGGGAGTGAGTGAGTGGCTGTGTGGTCTTTTTGGCCAGCTAAGTTAAGCTGTTACAGTATCTTTTAAGGCATGAGCTCTGTGTGATATGATATCTGATACAAATCATCTGACTTTCCAGAAAGACTGTCATAAAACATCAATACTTGTTAGGTTAGAGACAGATGATCTAACTGAGTTTTGGATGGATTAATGCCTATACTGTGGTCTGTAGTCTAGCAGTTTTTTCACCGACAGCAAACATATTTAGTGTGAAACAGCACAAAGCAAAGTTAAATTCTTGTTCAACTGATGTAATTTATATGTTATGTGGTGAAACAAATGGAATTGAGATCAAATGTCTCTGTAGAACTGCTTATTAATCTGTTTGTTTTTTCTGCTTTTGTCCTTCCAAAAGAGGGAAATGAGCTTTTTCAGGGCAGTTTTCTTCATTGTACTTCTTGCATGCACACCAAGATGTGAGGCTGCTGCTAAAACTGAGTTCCTAAGTAAAATTTCCGTGATAAAGTACTTTGTCTTTAAAGGTGTTTTACTTTGTAATCCACCAGCAGCACTCTTGTGTCTTTACCATCCAATTCACAAACCTCCGTTGATGAATTAGGATGCTAAAAAACCCCATACTGAAACTTGCACCTCTTCCCAACCACTGTCTTTGCTCAGTTTACTGACCAGCAGCAATATATTTTTGACTTCTAGATTTTTGACCCTGTAGTATTGAACTTTGGCCTTAACTGTACAGTGTAGCTTTCATCTAAGATAATAAATATATAAATAAATATCTAAAATGTGGAAAAAATGTCAGTCACATTTTACTCCTGCCTTGAGGACTTTTGAAGTAACAACTGGCCCTTTCTATTTTTGTATGATGATTTATTTTCCTATTCACAGTATGAGTCCACTGAAGTACTTCGTGAAACTGTTCTTAATGGTTTGAACTGTATATTAATTGTATCGCTTATTATTAATGTTATTAATTTGCAGGTTGGATGGAGTCAGGCTAGAAAATGGAAAAATTAACGTTGTCAACAAGAAGAATGGGAACAAACCAAAGTTAAATCAGAAGAAATGGTAATTTTTTTAAATCAAGTTTTCCCTACCCTACCCCACTGTCTTCATCTTATGCAATCTCTTTACCTATTAAGTGTGGGCTAAGGATGATCCAACTGCATTTTAACTTCTGGTGTTCAATTGTCTCTACCATAGTAACTCAGGTTTGGAAGTTCTCCATAGATGTTTATAGACTGATCTGTAAATTAGTAATTGGGTACAGATTATGCATGATGTATCGTTGCTTCTTTTTACTGTACCTTAATGTGTTCTGTGGATTAACTGCATCTTAGAATGCTAATGCCAGGAGAAATATTATGGGGTGATCCAGTCAAAAGCAATTTGACTGCTTTAAATCTGCTTGCTGTGACAAAAAGACTACATCGATTGGAAATAAGCAAATGCATAGTATGTTTTCTAATTTCCTTTTAGCAAAGTGATGTTTGTTTTTTAATTCCATGGATGTGATCGAGTTACTTACACCTGAAGTCTTGAATAGTCTGTTTACATAGTAAAAACAACATTTTTTTGTTTGCTGTGAAAATAGCTTTTTTTTGTTTGCATGAAAGTAGCTTTTTCACAGAATCTGGGTTGCTTCATTCTCGAAATTCATCATCAAGGCCTATGGTACCTCCTGATATTGAAGAAATAGGTAACTTAACATAGACCATTTACGATTGACTAAAATAAGCCATAATTAATTTATTTAGTCATAGCAGTTTTGAAACAGCAATTGGCTGTGTTTTGAGGGAGATATTTCAGGTGGAATTTTTAAAGCTCAACTTTGGACAAAAGCATTCTCCCTGGTATTGTGCCTAAACATTTTGGGTTCACGTTCTGTGATATTGTTAAAATTCAGGTGTGTTTTATTTCAAGGGATAAATCCTAACTTGCTAAAGTAAACTTTATTTATTTGTAGAGTTTACAGCTTGTAGCTCTTCTGAATAGTCATAGTTCTGATCCTATTAAATATCTTCTAGTTCATACCTCTGCGATGTGACCCTGAAATCTTTAGATGGAAAGGAATTCCCGTGTCATAAGTGTGTACTTTGTGCAAGACTTGGTATGTGTGTGTATTTTTACATATATTTATATAACATAAGTTATATTGTCTTTTATAACTCTCATTTTATTCCATCTTGAACTGAAATGCCTTTCTTTACAGATTATTTTCACAGCATGTTAAGCAGCTCGTGGATTGAGGTAAGTTTGCCAAAACCATGTGTGGTGGTCTGGTTTTTTTTTTTGTTTGTTTGTTTTTTGCATCAAAGACAGCTTTTCAGTTTTTCCTATAATAACATATCCTAAATACAAGGGAAAAGGAAGGGCTGCATTCTTGGATTCTGTTTGCAAGAAAAAACTCCCAGAAGCCACATTTTTGGTTACTCTGTATTTGCACTATTGAGATTGTGTATTAAGCAAGATTAATAAATGTAATACTGTATATCGAAGGAAGTTATTGCTTTTGTTTTAGAGATTTAGTTTGAACTAGTTCATAGATTTATAGAAGACACTGGACTGATCTTCTTATGGAGTACTGCTTTGGACAAATTTTCATTTTCTTTCTATAAAAGATCTTACAATTTAAATAGTGTGCAGTTTGGAATAGCTTGTCATAAGTACTGAGTGCAAGAGACGGCAGGATTGAGAGTCAATGTATAGAACCTCCAGCTGACTTTCACTGTTAAATGAAAGAGAGGATATCAGGAACTGTTCTACATAGTCACCAGCTGCTGTTTCAAAAGGTGTAGATTTTTAATTTGTCTTGGTTCCTATTTGCTGTGTGTCAATGCCCTGGTTGTCCCTGGATATTGTAATTTTGCTAAATATCTCTGTTTAACTAGCTGAGTACTACTGATAATGTTTATGGAAAGAGAGAAAAGGTGTAAGTGGAGAAGCATTTTTCCGAGACTGAAAGCTAGAGCAGTGTGCAAGAGTTTCTCAAATTTCTTAGCTTTGTGGCAATACATTAAGAACCTCATGAAGTACTAGCAGATCAGTTCTGCTGTGACACAGAACTTCACCTGTCCTCAAGGTTACTGTGCTGCCTTTTCCTCAGTCATCCTTGAGAAAACATATCTGAAACACTGTGAAACAAATGATAGATTTAAGGGGTTCTTCTTAGGTGTTGGATGTCCATTTGTATAATGGATTTCTATATTAGTAGCATGTAGTTCTTAAGTTACCTTTTATTTTGTAAGTAAATCTAAACCAATCTAAATTAATAAGTAAATATTTTGTGAAGCAAGGGCTCTAGATGTTATATAAAAATCTTAATGTCTGTAAGAGGTTTTTAAACTTTAGCAAGAAAATATGTCAGTGCCAGTAGCATGTTCTAATGCAAAATAAATATTTTAGTGTGAAGCTTTACTTGAATACCACCTGAAGTAAACCAAAGTTGTTAAGCAGTGATGTTGCATAAACACAGATGGTGGCAGTTAAATGGTTTGATGGCTAATGTTTGCTCTTACAAAAGCTTTACCTTAATGGTTAGGATGGTTCTTCAAATGGAGGACATGATGAAGACCTTCCTTTCAGAGAGATTAACAGTAGTGACTACTTCAATATTATTGTTGTTTGGGAACTTGTGATTTTATTAGATGTTTTGACCTTGAAACGAAGGCAGTTCAGTACTTGCATAAAGGGTTCCTGTATTTCTACTTTTAGAGAATGAAAAGTAATATAAATGGTACTTTAAAGTAATATAATCAAGGAGGATTATTGGAGTAGATGGTCAGAGTGATCAAACATGAAACTATTTCATGGATATTTATTCAGAAGTTTAAGCAGATTTTAATCACTCTGCTACCATTAATTCTTAATTGAGAAACTTGGACAGATTTTATACAAATGCTTAAGTAATTGTTTAACTGTGAAAATGTTACCCTTGATCTGAGTAATTTTCTTAATAAAATTACTGTCTTAATTTTGTATTTTATTCCAAGTAGTCATCTTCTCTTACTATTTCTTTTTCTTTTTTTTTTTTTTTTTCAATGCTTTTTCCTTTTAGGCTACCTGTTCAGTTCTGGAAATGCCAATCCATTCTGACATACTACAGATAATTGTGGATTACCTGTATACAGATGAAGCTCTTGCCATAAAAGGTGCCATTAATATATTTTCAACTATACCTCTTGCAATTTTTATATTTTTAAAATAGAAATTCAAAGCTTAATATGCTTGTGTTGAAGTTACATGTAAAAAAGTCAAAATACTTGTGCTGTGTAAATCCCATCAAAATTTTTGAAGCCATTATATTTGTGCTTTGGTAAAATCTCATTGAAGCTGAATGTGTTAGAGTTGCTTTTGATTTACCCACAGTGCTTACATGATGCTTTGTTTTCCAGATTCTCAAAATGTGGAGTTCATATGTAATGTTCTTGTGGTAGCAGACCAGCTTCTTATATCCAGACTCAAAGAAATCTGTGAAGTAGCCATTGCAGAAAAAAGTGAGTTCTTCCACTTGTATTATAAAGGGTTAGAGAATAAAAAATGGTATTTTTAGATATTCTTGCCTTTTTGCCACACAGAATTTGTGAATATTCCTTTCAGCTGGTTATATTTTGCTGTTCATTGTATGTCTACTAATAGTTGCTTCTTTAGTCTGAGCAATATTCTAGGTTAGCATCATCTTCCACTCCTTATGCATCATCATCTTAATCACATGCTCTTTATTAAAAAAAGTAAAAAGAAAAAGAAAAAAGCTAACTGCCCCTAAACCCCTATAAAACCCTTATTTCATTGAATTCAAATTTCTTTTCTTTAAAATACAATAAAATTAGTTCTGGTTCTATTTCTGTCCTTGTATTTAGTGTTCCCTCTCTTTTACTCCCATTAATTTTTTCTTACTCCCTACTAAATTGGAACATTTGGAATTTTAACAGCTGTTTATGCTGTATATGAAACTTGCTATTTTTACCTTTTTTCCCTTTGTTTCGTACTGCTGAGTTTTAATATTTTGAAACTGATCAGTTGGTAGGTCGGGTTTTTTAGTTCTGTGAAACAGTCATTGCATGCAAGCTGCTACAAAGCTACATGGAGCTTCCTATAGTTTATGGCCATTTGAGCATCAGCATTTCTTCAAGGAATGGTGTAGTATACGATGTTTCAATAACTAGATCATACTGTACAATAAGTGTTAAAACTGCTGTTTGATAATACAGCAAATTATCTAATTTAGTTTCTTGTGTTTTGTCTCTGCAGTTACATTGAAGAATGCTGCTGAGCTGTTGGAGTTCTCAGCAATGTATAAAGCTGAACAGCTAAAATTGTCCTGCTTGCAGTTCATAGGACTCAATATGGCAGCTTTGCTGGAAGCAAGGTAAACGGGAATGCAAATGTGTTAATGTATTAGTTGTAAAATTTAAACATCCTAAAAAGGCAAAAGGATTGCAGGAACTCATATTGACAGTTAAATGTTAAAATGCAACTGAATTATGCCAATTTAAAGGTAGGCTCATTTTTGCTAGTTATGGAGAGAGAAACTAGTTGAATATCTGTACATACTGTACCAGTTCTGTAGTACAAAACCATTACAGTCTGGCATGAAGAGCCTTGCTTGAATTCAGTGGGCTTTGACATTAGGCCTAGTATTTTTGGGGTTTTAAAAGTGTTTTTGAAGATGAATAAAACTGCTGTGGGTTTTTTCTTTTCCCTCCCTTTGGAGGCTTTTTTTCTGGTGGATGGGATTATTGTGGGGTTTTTTTGTTTGTCTTAAGATTGTTTGTTTGGGGTTTTCTTTTTAAATATATTTGTTATGATACATATTTGATTTATTTTAAGTAGGTTTATTATATAGCTGCTGCGTTTTCCAAAGAGGATGGGCTTGCCTCTGGTAGTCTTGTTGCTTAAACTGTCTGCAGTGAGAGCTGAACAAATTAAGTTATTATCCTCACTTTCCACAATGATTCTTCTGAAGTTCTGAGAAGCTGAAGGTGTGTTCTGGCCTTCCTTCTCTTGATGCTTTTGGACAGGCCTTCAGATTGCTTCCTAAGTGCATATCATCTTCACAGAGCAAATTTTTTCAGCTCTGATCGAAGTTCTTTTCTAGCAAAACCTTAAAAAAAAACGCAAAAAAACCCCAGCCAAAGAAAAAGATCCCATCTCTATTGCTAGTCCTCTCTGTCCTGTTTGTCAGACTTCTTTTCACTTGTAGAAGTTCTTAAAGACCTAAAACAGTTCAGATTACCAGCTGTTCATTGCCAGGTCACACAGCAGATTTGCTTGCATGACAGGTACCGGAGTTCATTCATAATAGCAATTTTCCTCTTCACATGTTCATGAAATAAATATTCTAACCTTTGATTATGGAGAGAAGAGTAAAAATCTAATAAAATTGCCATAAATATTACTTGGAGTTTGGATTTGTTTCATCTTAAGCCTAGAAAGAACATGCAGCATTCTTAAAATGATTAAGACTTTATCTACATTTTAGTGAAATGTGAAAATTTTAATATTGGGTAGAAAGACCTTTGATTTGAGATACCTGAGAAACTGACCTTAGTCCTGACAGCTTTGTGCAAGGAGAACTAACTGCCCACATGGACAAGACATTCTGTTGAGTCAGGTTTGTTTCCATAGTATTATTTTTTGGCATAAATGTCTATGTTGTGTGTTGTGTTTGAGTTTTATGGAGTATTTACATAGAGTTAGAGTATTTAGATATGTGTCAGGAAGACTTGACAGTATGCAGAAATAGGTAAAGCAATGACCAGTTCTTTGTAACTTAACTACATAGGTCCATATTGGCTGGGACCTTAAGTAAAGGTAGGTGGAGAGGTTGTTTAATCCTGCCTAACAGAGGCATTGATTTGTTTCTATTTTGTGTTCAGTGTCTTTCCTTAGACCTGACCACCACGAATAGGTGATAATTCCTGTAGGTCACAGTCATCCAAAATGTTCATTGGAAGTTTTCAATAATGTGATTTTTTAATAAGCTGTTAAGATTAATTTGTTTTTTAAAATTAAAGATAATTTTTTTTTAGGACTCTGGATGTCTTAAGTGATGAAGTTGTGAAGGATCTTTCTGTTTATTATAGGAAAATGGTAAGTTGTGCAACTTGAGTGTAAGCTTATTAGGTATAAAATGAGAATAGCAAGTGCTAATAACATACCTGTGGAGTCTGTAGGCGACAGGCTAAATGTGGAATATCTGACCCAAAAGATAAAGTTGTCTGCTGTTATTATGACTCTCGAGGAACTCATATTTCATTACTCGCTAGCTACTCCTGCAAGAGCGTTGCATCTTTTAAATTAATTAATTATACACATTAAACATATTAATGTTCTGTAATTAATAATTGTTGCATGAAACAGCGCAAGCAAAATCTATGGAAAACAACATCCCTTACTTAGAAGGAAGGAGAAGAAAGCTGAAAAGCTCAGGGTGATCATATAGATGCTAAAAAGAATAATGTGAAAGTTGAACTTTAATGCAAAAGTCAAAACCGAAGCACATTATAGTCCAGTATTCTTTAACTGTAAAAGATAAATTTTTGCAAAATTTTGAGGCATTTTTTCCAGAAGTTATAGATAGGTGAAACATATGCATTTCGAGTCTGTCACTTGAAATAGTTCTCCTATTTTGCTTAAAGATGTAACTTAGATTTATAAGCTTGTTAAGTAATTAATTGCCTGATCTGTGAAAGTGTTTTAAATGACAGTTGGTGTAGTCCTTTTACATAAATTTGCTTGCATACAACGTAAGAGAAACTTAATGTAACGGCTTTTACAACTACAGATTCCAGCTATGGTCAGGAGGGTAATTACTCCATATCCAGATGGACCTGACATAAGTTCTTTTGAGCCTGAAGATGGAGAGAACTTTGTCTTTTTAAGGGAAGAAATGAATACAGAACAAAATTCTCAGTAAGTATCTCTTTTTGCATCGATATTCTTAACTAGATGAAGTGTGTGGTATTAATCCCATTTGCATTGGTGCCTGACTGTCTTTAAGTTCAGAATTGGAATATTAAGAATTGGATATTTCAAAGACTGCTCTCAGTTCCCCTAAGTATTTGAAAATCTCGCAAAACTGCAGCGGAGCACTTTCAGTTTATAAGTAGCATGTGAGTAAAGGTTACAAAACAAGCTTTCATAGCAATGTTTGGGAGTTGTGCATGTGATGAGAGTATCTGTGTATGTGTGAGACCAACTATGGCGTTCATTGAACTTCACTGAAATAGGAGAAATCAAAAAAGAAAAAACAGACTTGAATGCACTATTCTGTTTGAGATCTATTTGAAAAATTGGAATAACCTGCATTTCTTGATGTTAACAGAATTGTCGAGTGAAATACAGAGCTTTGTAGTGTGATAGGATGACATGGTAGCAGGCTTCCAAATAGTGGGATACAATGTCACTCTGCAGAAGAAACCTCACCTGCAGTATTGTGTACTGTTCTGAGCACTTGTGTCAGGAAAAATTGCAGTAAATTACCTAGTATAGGTAAGAATTAGTAGATCAAGGGAACTGATAGGCTATTTTGTTTTTGACTTCAAGTCTTTCAGTGTTTTTCAAGGAAATGTGGTAGCTTCTAAGGAATTGGGCAGTCCAAGGATTGAAAAGTAAACCCCCCAAGCACTGTAAGGTAGTGATGCAGGAATGATTAAGTAGTTATGTAGTTACTTTGCAAAAAGTTGCTTAAAGAAGCTTTGAAATAGGGCGCTGTATCTGCATTTCTTATTATTCTGAATCTAGAGTAGTTTTGTTAAAATGAAAGATGCCTTTTATTTGATTTCACTCTTCCTGATAGCATATGTAGGAACACATGACATTTAGGTAGCATCACCCTATATCTGCTTTATTGTAAAATTAGTATTATCACAATGTTAATGTTCATATTGGGGAAAAATGGAGACCAACTGTGGCATTTATTGCACTTCAGTAATTTAGGAGAAATGAACAGAGAAAAAAAGTGTAGACTTGTCTGTAATTTGCTTTATGTCAGTTGCTGTGATGTGTAGCAGGTTTAATCTGACCTAGATGGCAGTGCCAGCCTGTGTAGCAGCTGTATCTTCCAGTGTCTCAGCAGAAGTCTTTGCGCAATATAATCGCCCAGCGACTAGATCTGGATTGGAAAGAGTTTTTTCTTTTCCTCCTGGATTCTTTTTTTTCCCCCAAAATCATTTATGGAGTAGTTGTTCCAGTGCATAAGCAGAGCAGGAACAAACAGCTAATGCAAGCTGGTGAGATCAGGTACTACTGCTTGAAGTATAAGTGCTGCTGCTGACTGAAAAACTTGACATTGACAATGAAGCTCAATTTCTTTGTCTTAAATGCATTTTGGTGGTTTTGGGGTTTTTTTTTTCCCTATTAGGGAAGCCCTTTTCAAGAAAGCAAAAGCTAAGGCTAAAAAGAAGCCACGAAAACGGTCTGACAGCTCTGGAGGATATAATCTATCAGATATTATTCAGAGTCCTGCCTCTACAGGTCAGTGGGAAAGAGATTCCTTTCAGGTATAAAACCAGAACATAATGTGTAATATGCAATGCAATGCAGTTTCTGTATTGTGAAAAGGAAATCTTAGAAAGATTATTTATTTTCTAGTGAAGACTACATTTAAATTTAAATAGTGAATTCTTGAGATTAAAGTTTTTTGGGAAGGATGTTTGTCATAAGAAGTTTGTGCCCAAAGTTCAGATAAAAGTATGTATTTTATCAAAGATAATGGGCATTTTCTCATGTGGTTTCAGTAAGTGGAACATTTCTATTAATGCCTTGTGGGTTTTTTTTTGGAATATAAGGAATAAATTAGCCACTTTTTGTTGAAAAGGTGGTAGAAGACTTCAAAGGAAAAGTGTTGTTATTTGTATATTGTGAGACAGAGGAAGAAAACTGGGAATAATATTCTGAAAAAATATTTAAGATGGTCTGAAATTTGATTATACTTACTACAGTCTAGTATTCTAGACTGTAAATTCTGGTTATTTCATATTCATCATATAGAGTGAATAATTTTTGTGTTTGTTAAGCATTGTTAGTCTGGCTCTCATGATTTAATAGTTCTACTATATTTTCTTATTTCTAGGCTCAATAAAACTGGATAAAACTAACTCCATAGAATCACTTCCAGAACTCTTGACATCTGACTCAGAAGGTAGTTATGCAGGAGTGGGTAGTCCCAGAGACTTGCAGTCCCCTGACTTCACAAAAGGATTTCATCCAGAGAGGACTGAGGTTGGATTTCTTCTTAATTTTTTTTGTGTTTATCTAGTCCATCAAAGACAGAGTTTGTATTTTGGAGTCTTTCTGTGAAACTGTTGTGCTTATAATGGAGTAGACGACTTGAAGTCATTATTGTTTATTTGATTAAGAAAAAAATCAGTGTTTGTAGCATTTATTCAACAATTTTCTGCCTGATTTTTAGATGAAGGACAAAGTATGCAGTCAGGGTATGAAACCCTCTCAACCTAGCAAGGAGATGAAGTCATACAAGGGAGCATCAGCATTGACACAGTCTGTTCCACAGTCCATTCCCAGTGCCAGACACAACTCTGCAAGCTCTCCCAATTGGGTAGCAACCAGTTTCAGGTGGAGTAATACTTACAATCACTGTTCTACGCTTAGTAGTGAAAGCTAATAGTGTTCTGTTCAGACTAAAAAGCTATCTGCTCTTCAAAACAATCATACGTTACTTGACATATGAACTCAAAATTTTGATAATTTAATAAAAGGGTTCCAGTTTTCAATTATTCATTAAGAAAAGCAGTGCTATAGATATTTTTCTTATTTTTTTTAAATTGCTACCAGTCTGTATTTCTAATATCTGATTTTAGAACACCTACTTTGTTAATACTTTGTAAAATACTTGAGGGTTTTTATAGAATCAGACCATGCTTGAAGCCATCAGAAGCTCCATTGTACTTTGAGATTTTTTTTAGGCCTTTAGACTTAAATGGGCTGTAAAAAACACCACAGGTTTAACGGGTACAGTAATGAAAAAAGTGTAGTATTATTTTTTATATGTAGGGAAGGATGGACGAAGTGCTGCTTATATTTTATTTCAAAGTCTGTCCTTTAATTGAATTATAGCACAGCTTAGTTTAAAAATGTCTTTAAATAAACACTTTCAAATTTATAGTTTCATGTAAAGCTTGGGAATATCTAGATTTAATTCATACTCATTTTTGTGGAAGTTTAAAATTAGGTCATTTATGAAAAAAAAAAGATTGATTCCTGAAGTTTGAGAATGTTACTGCTGTTTGTGTAAAACTCTGACAGCAAAAACTGTTCTGTTTATCATGTGAAATAATTTTAATCCTGTTCTTCAAAGAGAGATTTAATTCAACCTTCAGTACAGAGCTGTGAGCAGTGTTTCTCTATTACTTAGCATGAGCATTTGACTACTAAATAAGTATTCTGGATATAGGTGTCTAATTTTTTTTAAGTAATCATAGTTCACATCTTTTTGTTTCATAATATAAAGTCTTGAAAGTATTTTTATAGTGTGCTTCTAAATATGTATATATTTATAAAAGTTTTGTCAGAAACATTTTATTTGAGGTTTGCCATAATTGAGGAAACAGACATAAATCATACAACCAGTTACCAATCTTATGTATGATTTAGAGGATTTCAGTGAAGGCCAGAACTGTGGAATGTAAGTAAAAATCAGTTCCTTGTAAGGTAACTTTTTATTTTTTGTTTAGCCCTGCCAGCCCTCCTGCTATGGATCTGAGAACCATCATGGAAATTGAAGAAAGTATGCAGAAGTGTGGAACCATGCCAAAGGCAAATTCGGGGTTGGTAAAAAACCAAAATCTATTAAAAAAATGTGATAGGCTAGGTTGTTATGAATTTACTTAGTAGTTTAGGCTGCTCAGATTTAAAAAAAAAGCAGGAGAAAAGTTGTTCTATGTGGTTTTGAACAGCTTTGTTTACTTCAGTTCATTATGTTTTTCTGGGAGCATACAAAATTTATCCCTTTATTTTACTCTATTTTTTTGTCAACTACTGCAAAAGAACAAGTTAACTAGTACCTTAAATAAGTGGCCTGCTCTGCTAAACCTTTCTATTTCCAACTAAAAAGAATTAATTCTTGTCCCTAGGACTTTGGAAATTACTTGCAGATGAGTATTTGAGAAGTTTGTTTCTTGTCTTGCATTCTCTGATCTCTCCCAGCACCTGTGTCTTGATGATGACAATTCTTCAGACAGAAGCCAGGGTAGAAGGGTAGAGAGATGTACCTTTTTACTAGGCAGAGTATTAATCCTAATGCTTTTTAAGTGGTGACATGTGGAAGAGAACTGGAGGTGACTCTCATGACATTTGAGGTGTGGCATTCTAATGAAGGAGAGTTAGGACAGTACTCATGGACCCTGGTGAAGGCTTGCTTGCTCGATAGATTCAGAAGCTGCAAACAAAACAGCCAAAACTGAAGAATCCAAATAGCTTAGAAAAGAAAATTATTACAGATAGAAGAAATGGCTGTTGGCTGTTGTATATGTTTTTTTTAATGTATTAATGTATTTGGTTTAAGGGAGCTAAGCTTGACAGTCTCTGAAAAATCACAAGATTAGAAAATAGTCTTCATCTGGTGGTAGTCCTCTTTTGGAGACTTGATTCGTACTCTGCATGTTTTCATTTACAGACGTCAATGTGAAGAATACTTCTGTGATACTTTTCTTTCTATCACTCTCAGTATTAATTGATCTTTTTTTACTTCCCAGCCATCTGAGCCCTCCCCACCTTGCCTTTTGGCATTCTAAACAAAGTATTTTGTTCTAGGAAAGAAGTAATTCTCAATTTAATTTGCAGGATTAAAGGTGAGTCCTCTCCAAGGACACTGATCTTACATTTTCTTTCTTTGCAATGTCCATTCACAGCAGAATGGTGTCTCATGGAATCAAGCTTTCTCAGAAGCAAAGGAAAATGATTGCCCTGGCAGCAAAAGATAATGGATCAGTAACCAGCAGCCCAGAGCCTACTTCCCTGGTAACTACACCACCTCCACCTATGAAAGTTGCAAAACTAGGGAATGCATGGTATGTTATAAATCAAATATCAGTTCTTCTTCTTTGGAGGGTTTTTACATTGAATAGCCTCTTAAGAGCAGACGGGACTATTTGTGTCTACATTTGGTAGTAATCTAGAAATTCAAAGTGGGCAGGGAAATGGAGTGGTTGCAGTTTAACAGTTCTTTGAAATTTTGCTCTGAGTCAGAAGACTCCATCCCATCTGGTGCCTTCCTGTGTGCGATGTGGGATTTGCAGATGGTGTCCAAGTAAAGCATAGAGGAAGATTGAGCACAAGCACTGTGAAACTTAGTCAGGAAGATGTTATTGAAAACCATTATGAATGGTGGTTTTTCTCGGTTAAAAATATAAAGAAAAATGTTAGCCCTTCCTGGGGGAAAGGTCTGGAATGATTTTGGAGTAGAGCAAAATTGACCAAAATTAGAGATAACAAAGTTATCAAGGTGTCTCAGAGCTGGAGGGAGCATTGGATACTTCTAAAAATTTTTCTGGTGGAAGGATGCACAGGGGATTTAAAATGATTTTGAATGCTGGTTACACACCATTTAAGTGTTTGAATTAATACCATGGTATCAAATACAAAAGTAGTTTATCATCTGTACAGTGAATTAGGTTTATAACTAATATAATAAGGGGCTAGCCCAAGTCATACTTTCACATTTACTGCTAGTATTTGATAAAAGCATAACCAAAAAATGTAAAAGTTTCAAGATAAGTAAATTTAATGGGTTTAATTATTACAGGATAAGTATCTGTTTGCTCTAAGCTTGAAGTAAATGTTGGCCATTTCTCCAGTTTTCCCTGTTAAAGAAGGTCTAGACTTCTGTTGCAGCTTACTTTTTTACTGTTACCCTAGAAGAACTGTCAGTCTCCTCTGTGTAGCTTACTTGGTTGTACCTCCATGGGACAAAGATTTCTGCATACCCATCGCAGTCACTCTTAAGCTGTCTGTTGTCTCAATTTGTTTTCATCCATGTACACCTAATATTAAAATGTAGGGTCTAATTTCTCCCTCAATCCCTTAAATGTATTCTGATATAATTTTGGGCAAAATCCACAGTTTTGTTTTAAAGAGGTAGGACAATGAGTTTCATTGCATTTAAAGATTCAGGCTCTTCCTGACCTCTGAACAATAATTGAGACCTTCACAGTAGGAGAAACAAAGTTTGCAATATTCATCTTCTGAGGTCTATTGAATGGATGAATTTGAATCCTTAAAACTGGTCTACTCAGATGCTCTGAAGAACACACTACCTGCTTTATACAGGTGATTCTATAGGTCAAGCAGGATGTTAGTTATTTGCTTTAGCTAATGGACATGTCACAGGGCTGTTACAGCTCCGAGGCTTAAAATTTGCTTGGAGAGACTGATAGTTGAATCACATATTTATGAGCACAGCAAACACTGAGTTATTCTATCCTTTATTATATGATTATAAAATAATACTCCATCCAAGATTTTTAATCTTACTGCTAATGTTATAATTATCCATAAAGACAATGAAATATAAAAATCATAAAAAATAAAGACAAAATTGTTTGCTGAAATAAAATGAGGGTGAAGGAGAATCTCCATTCTTTATCAGCTGCAGTGACACAATATGAAGGAAATCCTGAGGCACTTGATGTCTTCTTTGGGTCAGTCTTTCATAATAAGACCAGTCATTCTCCAGGTACCCAGCTCTGTGGGCTGGAATGAAGCCCCATAATCCAAGGGGGAATAGTCAGTGATGTGCTACACCACTTAGACAGACACAGGTCTATGGGGCTGGATGGGATCCACCCAAGGATACTCAGGGAGCTGGTGGAAGTGATCACTGAGCCACTTGGAATCATTTACCAGCAGCCCTGGGGAAACAGGGAGGACCCAGGTGACTGGAGGTGAGCCAATATGACACCCATCTGAGGACAGATCGGAAAGAGAATGTGGGGAACGACAGGTCTGTCAGCCTGACCTCAGCTCCAGGGAGGCTCATGGGGAGATCATCCTTAGAGTCATAACATGGCATGTGCAGGACAACCAGGTGATCAGGTCCAGCCAGCACAGGTCCTGCCTGAATAGTTTGACTTATTTGCGCTATTCATCTGCTCTCTGATAGGTGATTCTTTACCTGTTGGGTGTTATTTAAACTACCAACTGCCGTTGAACTGTTACTTGCATTTAAAAAGCAAATAAGGTCTGGTTCTTGAATATCCCTAGATAACTGTGTCCAAAAAATATACTGTGCTCTTAAGGTTCTGATTAAACAGTTTTTGGAAGGAGCTGGGCCTACTGTGTTACACAAACCATCTTAGGTGGAAAGGCTAGGGTATATTTCAGGAGGATGGAATCCAATCTAATGCTCATGTGGCCACCACACGATTCCACACGTTCCTCTCCTGCGTTCCTCTGGCTGCCGATCTGGAAAATGCTGGTAGCTCAAGAGTTCAAGCAAAGAACCAGTGGGAGCTATATGAATTCAAAAAATTAGACCTAGCTGCTGGAAGAGAGCACTTATTCAATAAACTTGAAGCTGCTTTAGGCAAGCCATCAATTATTTGATTGCCCCTGCTAGTTGTTCAAAGTATTTTTGTAAGTTAGAATGGTGTTACGCATCTACTTTAATATTATATTTGCAGAATAAGTCTGTAAATTCACAATGGACTATTAAGTGTCTTTGGCAGTCGATTGAGCTTTCCACACATGCAGTACAGTCAAAGCCATAGAACTTGTGTTCCAGTGAAATCAGATACTCATCTTGGACGTGCAGTGAGCACACTTGCCAGAAGGGTGTGGGACCTTCTGGCTCTTTCTTTGGTTGACTGAAATACAGTGTCTGTCATACATGATGCCCTATCTTTTCCACCAAAAGAAACCTCCAGTTTCATAGTTTTTGGGGAAACTGAACCGGTATTTCCCGCTTTGAAGAAAAGTGAAAATTAGAAGGGAAAAATAAAATACCGCACAAGGAATGCTTTGAAAAAATGTCTAAAGTTAGCTGCGTATTGACTTTATTAGTTCTCCAAACCTACTTTGATCGAGGGAATGGGGGTGGGCTTACTTGTTATGGGCCTTTTTTAAGCTCAGGAGAGTCTACTTTTCAAGCTTAGAGAAACTAAGTCATATTCCACCTTTTTTTTTTTTTTTAAAGATACAAATTAGGTTTTCTAATTTTGCAAATTAGATAGAAATGGCAGTGTATCAGGCAGGACAAGCTGAAATTTGGAGTTACTGTTAGGAAAATTTTGTACCAGTTTTCAGACACACCATTTTAAGTCACAAATAGTTGTTTTGGATGGATTCACAAACGGAGAATGACACAGTTGATTTTTTGGTAGATGTTGTTTTGGAGTTTTTGGCTTGATTTTTTTTTTTGGTTCTCTGTTGCAAGTGAATCTGATCACAGTACAGAATTTTCATTCTGTACCATGAAAATGGGTAGGCTACTTGAAATGTTAGTAGCAAAAGACACTTCTGTGACAGCAGATCCCATAGACCATTTGCCTGCTTGGTATAATAGGTTTGGGGAAGTTCTGGTCAAACGCTTGCCTGTGTGCCAGCTGGTGGTAGGAATCGAGGATGTGCAAAATTACTCTAAGCACCTGTATCTGGAAGTTCCCATTCTGCTTTCTATGTCTTCTGTGCTGCTTCTCTAATATTTTAATAAAAAAGAACGAAGATCCAAACTTAAGCCAGGGTGGTCTGACATCATGCATAGCTTTCAGAATTTTTTGTTGTAAGATTTCAGATACAATGTTGCGCTTTTAAAATTCCATCATACTTGTTATCATAAATTGTATACCACCTTGATGTAGTTTGAAAGTGTTTGACTTCAGATGCTACTCTTCTTATGCAGCTGCACAAACAATTGGCATTGTATAAAAAGCTTGTTTTACTTCAGTAGTGTTTATCAATGGTCTCTTGTTTCTTTGAGTAGATAATAAGCAGAGCTGTTCTTTCAGAATGTATTTTGTGTATTTTGCAATGAATGGGACTACTATGCTTAGTAAAGTTAAATGTAAGCAAATATAGTAAAGTTAAATATATGAAGAATTAATCCCAAAGCCTTGATGGATAAGAGAAAGACTAGTGGTAACTGCCTATTTTTGGGTTCAGAAAGTGTTCAGAATACCTAAGATGCTAAATTGCTATATCTTCATAATGGTTTATTTTTGAAAGATAATATGTAGGCTCTAATTCAATAACTTATGCTTGGACAAGTAAAAGAAAATGAAGGATATCAGTTTTACTGAACTTTACTGTGGATTAAGTGATTTATAGAGCCTCCAGCGGGTATGAGTAACTCATTCAGTATCTTGGAAAAAAAAAGTTCAGCTATACTTGACTTTTGTGCTGGTAAACTGCCTGGATTAGATCAACAGTACCTGGAGCATTGTGTGATTTATAAAAATACTTTTCAGGGACCAGTACTGTTAGAAAAGGTACAGCTTGTCTAAGACAAGCCATCTATGAAAAAAAATTGCTTCATAAGAGATGTTGGGGGGAATAGGTGGAAGGATGGGGTTTGGGTTTGATTTTTTGTTGTTGTTTTTGTTTGTTTGTTTTGCATAATTCTAATGAAATTTCAAAACTAATGGCTTCCTCTGTTCTCATAGATGTTTGTTTCTGGTTTTTTACCTGTATGACCCAGAATGACTTATTTTAGCAAATAGGGTCTAGCAGGATAATGTGATACACAAAACCTAAGTAATATTTTTATTTTTAGTAAGTAGAAAGGCCTCTTTGCTGTCTGAATCATGGAATAACACGGAGTCTTGGAAAGTGCAAGTGTAAAGTGCATTGGTTTTGTCTCATTTTTGTTTTTAAAAAGGTCATCTTCATTACATTCTGCCTTGCCAAAGTCATTCCGTGATCTTGTAATGGAAGAAGAAAAATGTATGAGTGTGAATAATTCGCCTGGTACTGGTATTAAAAGATGTGGCTATAAAGGATCTGAGGATTCATCAGTCCAAAACACCATAAGGTAAGAACGCTTTTTTTTTTCTAATTGGTCAACCATTACATAAGAAGCTCAATGACCTGTTAAATTCTGCTGAAATAAGAAAAAATAAAATTATAATTTAAAAAAGATTCTTCTAAACATTCTTCTGATGATTCTGTTTAGTTAGATTTTATGAATTAAATACTCTTTAGAATAGGAAGCTTACAGACTAAAGTAATATAATGCCCCTGCTAATTGATTCAGGTTCAAAGACCTTGTATCCATATAGATGGGTGTATGTGTGTATGCGTGTGTGTGTATCTATCTAAAGGCTTGAGGCTCCAAACAAAATATGTCTGTATGTGTTTGTTTGCATATATATGTATGTATAAAATGATAAACCTGTGTTTTCTAACCTCAGTAGAAATTAGGTATTCATGAGCATTCAGATACATGGGCATTCATGAAACATGTTGTTAAAGAGTATTTCTCTGTAACCACTGAGCAGATAAAATCAGTTTATTCAAGTGCAGTTCTGGCATTTCCTAATCTGAGTTTTCCTATAAGATGACTTCATTGTTTAGGTGCAGTCTTTCATGGATTAAGAGGTCTTACAGAAACATTGATGCACTAGTTACGTCTGTGTATTATAATTACTGTGGGGCTACAGTTCTAAGGACAAAAATAGGGCACGTGTGAATCATATATATCTAGTTATTAGACAATATTGGTCGTTGGTCAAAACGTTTTAACCATGCATCCTCTTGCTATCTACCATAAAATCACTGTTTCAGCTTAAAATGACTGCCTAAGATGAGGAAAGAAATCTCAGCCTTATTCCTGAAGGTCTGTATGACTGAGCTGCCCACCCATCTGCATATCTTCCTTCTGTCATCAGTAACTTTGAAGGCTAGGCATTTCAAATATATTTACAAAACAGCCTGAAAATCTTCAGCTTTCCCACCTACTACCTGGAAGTGGTGAAGGCCAGGTGACCCACAGTGGTAGGGAAGCCAAGTGTGACAGCAGGACTGGCTGGCTGGTGGCTTCCCTGGTAAGGGGCACAGCCCCAGGGCCAGAGTGAGGTGAGCAGGGCAGACTCTCTGACAGAAACTAGCATGAGCCACAGACAGGTGCATTAGGATGAGGCAGGGTTGACATCAAACCTTCAAGTCAAGTCAGGCTCAGGAACAGCAAGACTGGGCTTGGGCATAGCTGCAGTGTATCTCAAGAAACCTCTGAGGGACTGAGCTTAAATGCAGTTCTTGAGTAAATAGGGGGAGCTTCTGTAATCCTTCACACAACTCTTCTTACAACTCTGCTTTAGAGCAGCCTGACTGAAGTTTACACAGCTGAGCTGAGGGAGAAGTTTGCAGAGCTCTTGGTGCACAGGGAGCCATGTCATTATCTGCCTGTTTTTCTTAGGAACTCCTGTTCCATTCTCCTCCATAACTGAGTCCTCTGTGGGGAAGAGAAAGTCCTGCTGGGCCTCACTTTTGGTTGTTCAGTTTGTATAAAAACTGGTGTTTCCCTAGGACAGAGGTAGTATGTGTTTTGCTGCTAGATAAAGAACAAAATGAGGGCAGAAATGTAAGAACGTTGTGTGTGGGATGGTGTCTGAGGAGAGAGGTAGGAGGCATTTGGAGTGTGTGTGATGGAGAGGCATTCTTCAGGGACAGAAGAAAAAAGCTGAAGTTACTGTAGTGAGTGGAGATGTGGGGACGTGAGACACAAATCTGCAGAAGAGCAGGTATCGTTTATTTTGGTGCTAGCACAATAATAAAACTTCATCATGTGGGAGATGCCAAGGGCTGGTGATAAGAGAATTTGCACTGGATGCTATTGTTAGCTTTGACACAATAGCTTGGTAATCTTCATGAAGTTGTTTCTTTTCCTTTTGCATTACTCTCTCTAGTCTGTGCAGTCTGGCCAATCTGCACACTCTCAGCGTGGATTATTTGAGCTGAATCCAAGTCTAATTCATTAACTGTCTGAAAAAGATACATTAAGCTAGCGGAAGCCTAGAAGATGGCTAAATTGACTATCATCACTTTGAAAAGAAGGCCCTTCCAGAGCTATTTCAGCTTGTTCTTGAATTGTGTCTGAAGATGCTTATTTCTCTGTATTAGGTGTAAAAAGCCTAGGTGACTAGTTCCTCCGTCTGAAACTTAGGAGTTGAGTTTCTAGTTTGAGGTAATTTTATTTTTTGACTGTACAGTTCCTGTCACAGTAGGCTCTGTTTTTTGCCTGTGGCATTCAAAGGCTATGTCTGTGAAGATTAATTATCCACACCCTTACCCCTTCCTTGTTAAGGAAGGAAATTACACAAATGTAGAGCATAAGTAATCCTCACCTGTTGATGTGAGACTTGCTGATGGGACACCGAAGATACTTGCATGGCTTAATGTTACTGCTTTGTCTTTGTCCTTGGATAAACCCTGCACTAATTAAACTGACAATCTTCTTAGGTCTCTGGATGAGGGTGTTTTGGATGGTGGCATAAGCACTCTTCTGTGTACTGTCACCTTCCAAATTATGCAATAAAGAATTTTTTTTTAGGTAAACCATGTCACGAACTGTGGTGATGTGAACTGGATTTAATCCAGAGGCAGATCATCCCAAAACCTGGGGTATGTGGATGTGGCTGCATTGTTTCCAGGGGCACCTCAGCCTTGGGAGTTACTCTGTGCAGCTGTGCATGTGTAGCTCACAGTCCAAGCTAAAAGCATAGGCCTGACATGACTTTGTTGTGGCTGCCTGAGTTGTCTTCTCTGTTTTACTCCAGAGAGCTGTGAAGACTCTTAGTGGAAACAAGTATTTGTAGCTTTGTGTGGGAATGGCCTAGTTCTGTCATGGCTAATAATGAGCTAATATGTAGCACATGACTCAAATAGTAAAGCAAAACCCAGGAGGTTCTGCAGAAGACCAGGCTTTGTATTCTTCTTCTGAGAGCAGTTATTAGATCAGGGAGGCACCAAACCTGACCTGGCTTCTCATGAACAAATACTCAAGAAACTCTGGGGAGCTGAGGGCTGGGACGTTTTGGTGGCTGTGCAAGAGTCAGGGCAAGTTCAGCCAACTGAGTTAATCAGGTTGGTTCAGTATTGATGATACTTGGCTGGTTTGTTTCCATGCAGAACCATTTATGTCTCTGCATCAGTCTTTAATTTCCAGGACTTCCCAGTTTCCAAGTTCTATATTTTTGAGACTTTTCCCCCATTTTTCTGTATATGTTAGCTTCACATCTTCTGTCTATTCCATTTCTCCTAGTTATTTTGATGCCAGATGAGGAATTAGTTTAACATGTTGAAATATCTGCACTTGATTTAATATCTGGACTGAGCGTCTTGCTAGTAAGAAACACAGATGTACATATGTACAAATAGCTTCAAAATATCTGGACTGCTTCCTACATTTTTTAAAGCCACATCGGCTTTAAATGAGGGAGATGATACAAGTATTTACTTACCTTTTAATTGATTGCTAGAATATGCTGTGATGCTGCAACTTCAAGTTTTTGGCAACTCCTGTTGAGGTGACTTTTTTTTTGTTGTTTGGGTTGTTTGTTTGTGTAGAAGTCTTACTCTGGAAAGAACTTTTAGTCCATACTGCAACAGGTTGGTTAAGTATAACAATTGACTTGGGTTCATTTGTAGTAGTGCTGTGAGGTCTTCGGATTGGGAGTGGACAGAAGAGTGTAGCTGTCAAATCAGTTTTGTCAAATGGGCAGGAAGGTGAGTATTATTAAAGCAAGTGGAAAGAGATTAAATTGAGAGATAACATCAGTGTAAAAGCACAGAAAGCTGCCTTCATCTCCTCTTCTTCCTTTTCCTTGGTTCTTGCCTGCTTTTTAATGTTGTTATCTTTAAGTACAGTCAAAGCTGGAAGCTTATTGATCATAGAATATTTGTTGTTGGAAGGGACCCTAAAGATCACCTGCCATGGGCAAGAACACCTTTCACTTGACCAGGTTGCTCAGAGCTCCATACAGCCTGGCCTTGAACACTTGCAGGGATGGTGCATCCACAACGTCCCTGGGCAACCTGTTCCAATGCCTCACCACCTTCACAGTGAAGAAGTTCCTCTTAATATCTAATCTAAACCTGCTCTCTTTCAGTTTGGAGCCTTGTCCTGTCATTACATGCACTTGTAAAAAGTCCTGCTCCATCTTCCTTGCAGTCACCCTTCATATATTGGAAGGCAACAATTAAGTCTCCCAAAGCCTTCTCTTTTCCAGGCTGAACAACCCCAAATCTCTCAGCTTTTCCCTAGGTGGGAGGTGCTCCATCTCTCTAATCATCTTGGTGGCCTTCCTGTGGACTCACTCCAAGGTCCCTGTCTTTTTTTTGTGCTGAGGGCCCCAGAGCGGGACGCAGCTAAAAAAGTACTGCCCTGTTTTAAAATCGTAGAATAATTTAGATTCTGTAGTTTAGCCTCCCACTCAAAGTAAGTCAAACTAGATCATGTTGCTCAGGACCTGGTCTAGTTGAGTTGTGGCTGCTTCCAAGTGTGAAGATAAGACAAACTTTTTTGGCAGCGTGCTTCAACAGATAATCATCTCCCTATGGGATTTTTATTTTTCCTTTTATCTGTCTGGGATTTACTATTTTGCTTCTTGTGTATGTTGCCTCTGTCCTGTCGTTGTGCACCTCTAAGAAGATTTTTGCTTCATCTTTGCTATAGCCAGCAGTTAGGTAGCTGAAGACAGCAAATGAGGTCTCCCCTTTAGGGAGATCTCCCTCTCCTCTCTTTAGGATTAACAAAACACATTCTTCCTTTTGTGTGCCCCAGCCCCTAATCCTGGACGTGTTCCAACCTGACAGGGTCCTTGTATTGAGGAGCCCAAAACTGAGAATGATATTCTGTATATAGATGAAGAAATACAACATATAAAGGGGAAGAGCCACTTCCTCTGCCTGCTTTGTTACACTATTGCTAGCACAGCCCAGCGTGCACTTGGCTGTCTCTGCTGCAAAGGCACACTCTGGTAACATCTTCCGCTTGTTGCCAGCCAGGACTTTGAAGGTTCTGTTTTTTCTCTGCAGAGCTGCTTTCTAGCCAGTCAGTCCCGGCCTGTACTGCTTTGTGGAGCTGTTCTTTTCCAAATACAGGACTTTGCACTTAACTTTGAAATTCATTGGTTCTCTGTTGCCCATTTCTCCAGCCTCTTGAGGCTTCTGAAAGGCAGCCTGGCATCCAGAATGTGCACTGTCTCCACGTCCAGCTGTGGCCTGTTGAGGTTCTGTTCTGTTCTGTTCTACCAAAGATGCTTAACATAATTGGTTCCAGTATACGTCCTTGAGGACCCCCACTAGTACTTGGTTTCCAGTTGGACTTTGTACAGCTAATCCATTTCCAGACCATTATCCACCCATCTCGTTGTCCATTTACTCAGTCCGTATTTTCAGACTGAGTGCAAGGATACATGACCTGGCAATATGCATTGTTTATTTTGTGGGGAAAATTATGTGTTGTGACAAAAAGCTCAACACAATTCATTTAAATACATTTTTGATGATGGATGTTGAATTTCAGATTTTTTGAGATCTTGCCCTTACCACTTAGTGGTAGGAATCATATTCTTTGTTGTCCTTGGAATTGTGTTCTGGGGAAAATATTTCAGACAGAGAACTTGGTAGTTAATGGATTTCTCTTAACTTTCTATAGATTTTTTTCTCTGTTTCATCCAAGAGTTTGTGGTCACTTACAAAAGATTACCAAAACTTTAAAGAAAATTGAGAGTGATTTATTGAAACAGCAACACCGTTAGAGTTATTTGCAGTGCCATAGAATAATTCAAAATTGTTTGCCAGCATGTCACAGTATGCTGTAACACTTCTTTAGGGTTCTGGAAATTGCAAAACTATCCTGTCAAAGGCAGGTATTAAATCATGAGAATAGGGCCCTCTCTTCCTACTGGTGTAGGGTTTTTCTGACAAATATACTTGTCTCTCAAGGAATACAGAATACCAAAAAAGACTTCTTTTTGTTGAGAGGTTAACGTTTTGCAACTGAATAAAATATTTTTCTATTGGGGACTCTATAAATATTTCAAGATTCTTTTCTTCTATTCTGTTAGTTGTAGTTTTATGCTATTCTTATGAATGTGGGAGGTGGTTACAGGATATGTACTGAAACTCCATAATTTCTGGGCTTACACAAAGTAATTTACTGTAGCGCTATTGTAGCACTGGCTCTTTCGCTTGAAACACTTGATTTGGGTGCAGGACAATTGTTTGGATTTTTTATCTTGAATCTTTTTATCACAAATAGTTTATTCTCTCATGTTAGTTAGAAACTTTTCTAGGTTGTGCTGTTAGTGCTTTACTCAGTTGTCTAATTTACATGTAAAAAAGCCTTTTTTTTTAATAAACAACCAAAAATGAAGCACATTTTTTCAAATGCTTGAATGTTAGGAAATGCCAGAATTAATGCCCAAGATAAAACTTCATTAGAGTCTGGTAGTTAGAAATGAGAATCAGTGTCTTCTTCAGTCACAGGAGCACACTTAAATTCAACATTATGTCCTAATGCCTTTCCACTAAGAAAACCTTATACATTTTTTATAATTGCCTACTGTATGTTTGTATTTCACAATATGATGTAGGAGAATGCTCTGTCTGTGACTTTTACTTACCTTTCCTACCTTTTTCCAGGTTCACTACTAGAAGTAACCCTGGTCTGGAAGACCACATTCTGGATTCTCCACAGCTGGAGAATCATAAGTAAGTTTGGCAGTGGCTTAGATGCTGGAACTTTTTTTCTGTGTGTTGTGCTGACCTTGATGTTGCCTCATAATGTTGTTTGGTTTTTTGGTTTTTTTTTTTTGCAGTCCTTGGTCAGCAGCACCACCAACCAGCTCTCCTGTGATAGCACCTGTCATGTTTTCAGCTATTGTAGAGGAAGAGCTCCAGCAAGAAGCTGCTCTTATTAGGAGCAGAGAAAAGCCTTTGGCATTAATCCAGGTAAAGTACTAAGTTACTGCTGCTCTAAAGTAACACAAGGAATTTCCAATGACTCTTTCAGAGATCAGTTATTAGTATTAATTATGTATTAGTACATTTCATTTACATAATGATATGAAATATAATTTAATAATAACTTCACATTGCTGTTTGATAAGGTAGGTCTCTATTAAAGTCTAATTGACTACTGAGTCCATGATAAATGTATTCGCAGCATGAGAGAATGGTTGACTTTGGAAGGAACCTCTGGAAATTGTCTTAATCCAAACCCCTGCTCAGAGGAGGGTCAGTTTAGAGCACATTTCTTAAAGCTGTGTCCAGGCAACTTTTGGTTATCAGCAAGGATGGAGACTAATGGCCTCTCTAGGAAACCTGTTCCAGGGACCACTCTGACAGCAAAAAAGATTTTTAAATGCAATTTTCTGCTTTTCAATCTGTGGCCATTGCCTCTTCCCCTGTCTTTATGTACCACTGAGAAGAGTGTGGGTCAGTAGTCTTTATTCTCTCCTGTCAGGTGTTTATATACTTTGATAAGATCTCCTTAAGCGTTCTTTTCTCCATGCTAAATAAATGCATGTGCTTGGCATCTCCTCAGTGTCAGATGCACTGGGCTCTTCGTCGTTTTTATGCCACGTCACTGGACGTGACATATCCATCTTATACTGGGAAGTCTAGAAGTGGACCCAGCACTCCTAAAGTGTCTCAGCAGTGCTGTGAGTAGAGGGGAAGGGTCATCTCTCTCATTTTGCTGGCAGTGCTGTCCCTCAGAGAGCACAGTAGTCTGACACCCGTCTTTGCTATCTGAGCACATAGCTGGCTAAAAGGCTAAATTGTCCACCAGCACTGCAGCTCCTTTTATGCTAGGCTGCTTTCCAGCTTGTCAGCTCCCAGTGTGTACTGGTGTCTGGGGTTATTCTCCCCAGGAGCTGGACTTTGTGTTTCCCTTTCTTGAACTTCATAAGATTCCTTGTAGCCCATTTTTCCAGCTTTGTCTGGATCTCTCTGAGTGGCAGCACAGCCATCTGGTATATCAGCCATTCCTTCCAGTTCTCTACTGCTTGCAACCTTGCTGAGGGTGCACTCTGTCTTGTCCTGTGGGTAGCTGTTAAACAGTGCTGGCCCTAGTCTCAGTCTCAGTATTGCTGATAGGCCTCTAACTGGACTTTGTGCCACTTGTCACAACCCTTTGAGACCACCGGTTCAACCAGTTTTCAATCTGTCTCACATTCTACTTATGAGGTCTGTTCTTGAGCTTGTCCACTTAATTCTTAGTCAATCCTTAAGCTGTACCACTTTCCTAGGGATCACCTAGTAGTCACCCAGATCCTCTTGCCCTTCTTGAAGGTAGGAATGACATTTGATTCTTTACAGTCCTCAGGAATAAACCCTTACTGCAACAGATTTTCAAAAATTTTTTGAGCATGGGCTTGCAGTCATATTGGCCGACTGATCTCAGGGGCCTGGTGTTGCTGAAAATCCATCTTACTACTAAAGACCAAGACGAAGGTCCCTAGCCTTTTCCATGTCTTTTTCATTCAGCAGTGGATCCGTGTTGTCTTTTTTTTTCAGTGCTGTAGAAGCCTATTTTGTTGCCCTTCATATTCCTTATCAGATTCCAACACAGATGGGCTTTGACTTTTTAAATTCTGTTCCTGTATGGTAACAGTGTCTGTTTTCCTTCTGTGTCACTTTTCTCTGCTTCCACCTCTTGTATGCTTCCTTTTTGTTTGAGTTTTGTCTGGAGCTCTTTTTTTGTCTGTGCAGTTCTCCTGCCATTCTCACTTGGCTAAGAAGCTCATTGGCATGGTCTGTTCTTGAGCTTGGAGGACATGATCCTTAAAATCAACCGGCTGTCCCGGACCTTTCTTCTTTCTGGGGCCAAATCCCACTAATTTTTCTAAGCAGATGCCTTCACAGTCTTCTCTTCTAAAGTCCCAAGTTGTTTGCTATTTCTGTTGTTCCCAGCTTTCAGGTCCCTGAACGCCAACACTTCACTGTCATTGCAGCCAAGTCTGCCCTCAACCTTCTCATCCCTGAGCAATCCTAATTTTTGTAAGTGTGAGATCCATCAGAGTGTCTCCCTTGGTTAGCTCCTTGATCATCTGTGTTAAGAATTTTTCCCCGATGGAGAGACCTGCTAGAGTGCTTGTGTCCTGCTGTCTTGCCTTTCCAGCAGATATCAGGGTGGCTTACATTTCCCTTGAGAAGCAGGGCCTGAAAACATGAGGTTTCTTCAAGTTGTCTGAAGAATGCATCATCTACTACTCCCTCCTGATTGGGAGGTCTGATGCATTCAGGACCAGTTAAGCCAGTTCATAACCATGCCCATGGTGTAAATGTGGACCTGACACTGACCTACATGCTCTTTTTTACCTTCCAGATTGAGGAGTGTGCAATTCAAGACTTGTTAGTCCACTATGAAGCTTTTGACAACCCTGATGAATTTGTGACCGTTGAAAGGGCTCCCCAGGGACCTATAGCAGCACCTATGTGGAACAAGCACTAATTTGTACTTTTCACAGTCCTCCCTTCCACAGTTTTCACAGTTGTATGTGCACTTTTGAAACTGTAATTCTTCTTGCAAGTAAAACAAGACTGGAAGAATAAGAATCATGTAATTTTTAACATCAGCATTAAAACACTGCCCATAATCACTAGATATTTGTTAGAGAGAATGAAATAATGTGTTCACTGTGTCCTTGCCCACAGTATCTATTGTATGTATGTTTTGGGAGAATTTCTTTAATGACACATATTATTAGTAATGTTACATGAGGCTGTAGATTGGGAATGTATTTGCTAATCATAAGTTGTAAGGGTTTTTTGTTAAATTTACAGGTGGCTGAAAAGCGAGTGTTTATTTTGTGATTAATGTGAAATTAAATGTGCAGAATTAAACACCTTTAAAGTTTAGGGGGTGCTGTGTGCTTCAGAGCTTTCTTACAAATTGGGGATATTGGGAAAAAGTTTGTGCTTGAACTTCATGTAAAAGTACAGTTTGACAATGGAGTTTTTCCTTAAGTTATTTGTGCAAATCCTGGTTCTCTGGTTGCTGTGGCCAGCGCGTTTCCCTGTTGTGCCCCAGGCTGTGCCTCTGTGCCCAGCATTGCCTGTGCTCGGCTCACCTGTGCATGTTTGTCACTGCTTTGAGTGAGTCTGGCCTTGGAGCAGCCAGCTCTGTCTTGAAGTAAAGCACACAGCTCAAGAGAATGTGGTGCCACTTAATTAGCCCATCTATAGTCTTACTCTGGTAAATATGGTACAGTGTTAGAACTGCTGTGTTTGAGGGACAATTCACTTGAAATGCTGAGGAAATTAAAGATCTGTGTATATGTTGTTAAAGCTATAGGGGCGAGTGCTTCACTGGGGAATTTGCAAACACCTAACCTGCAAAGATTACCATAGATGGCTTTCAATATTGTGTTCCAAAGTTCTCTGTGCCTGGTTGAAACAAATTCATCTATAAAAAAAAAACGGTAGCCTTATCTGCAATATTCTGTCTAGTTTGTCTTCTTTGTATTGATGTGTTTGAACTTGTACTTTCTCAATAGTGTCAGTACTCTTGAACTCTGGAAAACTGGAATGGAGAGATCTCCAGAAAATGAAAGTAGAGAATTGATCACTGTGTGATAAAAGAATCTTGAAAAAAACAATGTAGATATGTCTTAATGATTTCAGGTCAAGCTACACCAAAAAATCCCCCACAAAATTGTAAACAAATGCAATAAACCATAAAATCTTGATTTATACAAAGTTAGTATACTTTTATGTGCTGTCTATATAATCAATGATTTAGGTAACTAGAGTTATCTGTAATTATTTCTTTTGTGTCTGAAACAAGAACTGTAGACATTTTGAAGCTACACAGGCAAAGAAAGGTAGGTTTTAATTCTGTTTTAAATTCTACTGGTAATTAATTCACCATACTGATGATAATACTTGCATTAAGGGCTTTACTTAATGCGCTAAAGGGCCTTAGGGCCTGCGGAAACAATCCTGGTTTAAAAGAAAGCTTATGTAATGTGAGAAATAGCTTATGGAAGCAGTGGGCCTTTCCAGGTGTGAACCTAATTTGTTATCAAATGTAAAATTATGATTAATTTGCCTTTTTTTTTTTCCCCAAAATGTTGAAAGTCTCATCATCCTGAAATTTCAAGAGGATTGATGTTTCCACTGTGCCAAGGAGCTTGACTGCTTTCAAGTTGTGTTTTATTGCCACAGTTTGTTTAGGCATAATCACTTGGTTATGTGTAATATTCATAAACAAAAGTGTGGAATGATCAGTGTACCACTCTCCTGGAGTTAAAAACATTAAACTGTTGTGTTAGAACAGCTTTGTTAAGGCTCACATGTGTCCCAGAAAGCTGGCATTTTCTAGCTCAGATGCCCAACTTTGTGGCCTTTTTTTGTAATGCCAAACATGAATTCCATCTTTGCAATAACATTTTGTCATTTCTGGGCTTGTTAACTCCTTCAACTTGCACCAAAAGAGGGTGGAATTCCCAGGTTCTAGTGACCATAAAGCAACACATCAGAGTTTGCAGTAAAAACCAGTATATAGTATAGAAGTTCAATATTGTAGCTATTCAGTGTAAGAAATACAAAGGTAACAAAAGGATTCTAGTGAAGTATTTGTTATGTCTCAAAGACAAACCAAACTCCAAAACAATTTCCTTGAACAGCATTTTCTTTTCTCCATCATTCATTATCCCCAGCTTCATTAACTTCTTAAAAAATAGAGGGATAAGTAAAACTTGTAAATGTTTTCACATTCCAATGGAGAAAAAAAAATTAAAATTTTTTTAAGGACTTCAGGACTTGCTGTTATAGTCATTGTGATATAGGAATGTGTAACTTTTTTGCATTGTATATTGAAATGAAAATGCAAGTAAAGTGGGAGACTTCAGTCAATTATAGAACCTTTGCTGCTTTTGTTCCTCAAGGATAGAGTTTGTATTTAGTGAATAATCTGACAGCACTGCTGAATAGAATTTGGATATAAGGACTGATTGTACAACCTTTCACAGAACAGCACTGACAAAAAAATTAATGAATTTCCTAATTTAAGTTGTGGTGTAAATCTTGATGATATCTTCTTATCATATGTTTTTTAACTGAATTTCTCATCCCCCACCCTGTGGTTAGTATCATTTGTAGGTGGCAATAGGATATTATAGCTGCATATTCTAAAATGAATGCTTTTGGGCTTCAAATGTGTCCATTTTTGTCCCCGTGCCTTCCTCCCCCTTTCTTTTATTTTAATAGTACAGAAAGACTCTCAGCTCTTTCAACAGTTTTCAACTTACGTTCATTGATTGTTCTGCTATTGATATGATGTTCTGCAGCCCCTTGGCAGCCTGAACTCTCTTCCTTATCCAAAGAATTTCTAGCTGTAATGTGAAGACAGGTCAGAACAGAACACTGGACTGTTAGATCGTATTTTAAATATAAGAGTAAAAAATTTACACTGAAATAAACTAACTTAGGCCTTCAATCCTTGACTTGCAGGATGTCATCGGAGACACTGTTACTTTGCAGGAACTGGTCAGTTAAGGTATCTAATGATCTCAGAATGGATTCCCTCTGTTTTACTCCAAGAAAAGTTTGTAAAACTCCACTGAAGAGCCTGCTAGTCTAACTGAAGGGAAAGGTTTTCTCTCTCTCTCATCTGATGTGCTGGAGACTGGTCAAATGAGATGTTGAGGCATCCAAAAGGTGAATCCCTCTTATCAAGGCTCTAGCTGTGGCAGACCTCAGAAACGCCAAGAGGGAAGGCACTATTTTTGTAGTGTTTCAGGTGTCTAACCTTGAGAAAAAACCTTATTAATTGTGCACAGCCAACAAATTCATACACACAGTATATGTTTGAAATGAAAGGGTTTTAGCAATGATGCAGCACAGGACTTGTGAGTTCAGGGAGTCCCTCTAATGGCTTGTGTGAGATTTTTCTTACATGAGAGTGGCATCTGACCCACTACCTAGAAAGTTTTTGCTTTCCAAGAAAATTCTTCCTCAACTACAGTGTGTATCGTGGCACAAAAAAGCCAGCATTTTTATAGCAGCTTTCAGATACCTACATGGACTCGTATTACACTAGTCTTTCAGCACTAGGAGCCCTTGAAGGCTTTGCCTGGAGGAAGGGAGTTGGGTATGAACAATCTGGTGGAGATGAAGATAGTCCTCAGGTGAGCTATCTTTGTTGTTCTAGCAAGAATTCTGCTTTCTGTTCTCTTTTCTGTTTTTCTATTTATTTCCTCTTTTTCTGTTCCTCGGTTTTTCTCTTTCTGTTCTGTTTTTCTGGTTTTGTTTTTATTTTTCTCTGTTTTTCTTTAATTTTCTTGCTTTCTTTTTTTTCTCTTTTGCTTTTATTTTTCACATACAGTACCTTTTCTTTAGCATGACCTGTCTTTTATCCCCTTTCTTGGCACTTTAATAACATGAGAAAATAGCAAACTTTTGCAGTGGCTTCAGATAAGTGTTGGCAGGAACTAATACTAATATACTAATAGAAGTTGAAACTCTGGTCTTTATATCAGCCTTGGAGAATGCACTTGAGTTTATCAAGGTGTTGCTTAAAGCATGTTTTATTTCCTGTAATTCGAATGGCTGAAATGCTCACAGTGTTCTGTTTTAATACAATGTATAGATTTCTGCTCTGGCCTGAAACGTTAAATTGGGCCTTGAGTGGGTATTGTCTGACTGAGCCGTGGTTAAAGACAGCAAAGAGTTGGGCAGTCAGGTGAAGGGAGGGAGCGTGATCATCCTGAAATGGCTTCCGAGGACTGCACAGGGGAGTTCTCTCGGGGTTCTGGTGTATGCCTGGACTGGTCTTCTGCAGCTCCATTCAGATCACATGAAGGTGCCTGAATTGTCATGTCTCAGCCTTTGCAAAGAGGGAGGAAAATTCCTTGGTTCATCTTTTTGTGGGAGCACCATGAGTTTGTCAAAAGCATTGGCTTTGTGCAAGTGCAGTTTCTTTGTGTGGCTCGTCTGGGAGGATGCTTTTGACCCAGTCAAAATCAGGCTTCTCAGTAGAATTAATAGTCTCATGGAGTGGGAGAACATCTCATTCAACTCCACTTTCTCGGAGGAAACCAATCCAGGAAGAAGGTCTGAGTTAAGTGATGGTTTAGAACAGATCATCACACTCCTCCTTGATCTTGTTTTAAATGAGTTCTTTGTAGATCTAAAGAGTTGCTTTAAGACACATAATGTTTGGGGTCATTTCTTCCAAATCATGTGTGAGCTTTTCAGATAATGAAGGGAATATAACTATAAAAAGCCTGGGTATGTTTGGGGGATTTTTTTCTTAATTCATTTGCATGAAGGCTATGGCATGTATGAAAAACAGATAAGCAAGCAAGCAAGCAAGCAAACAGGCAAGTTGATCTTAGAGCAGACTTAAACAGATCCGCTGCACTTGCTCTCAATAATGTACAGCTGGGGGAAAGCTGAGAGTCAGTTCTCTCCCTTCTAGAATTAATAATAAAAATAATAATTTTCATTAATAATTCTCAAATAAGAAAGTAATCAGGGAAAATGGATCCAAAAGTTTTTATATAATTCTCAGTACTGTAAGATTTCTTTTTTGTTTTGTTTCCTCCCTTCCATATTCCTTTAAAGTTTGTTTCAGGAAGATAGGGAGAGTGCAACACCGGAGGCTGGATTCTCAACTAATGTTGCACAGTGGTAAACTATTTCCAGTTTTGTCTCAGACTGAATGCCATTAAAGTAGAAGAAGAGTCGTTCTTCTTCACACAGTCATTTCACCGTCCTGTAACTCTGCAGGAATATGTCACGTATGTTTGTCAGGCAGTGAACCCTGACTCCAAGGAAATAGCTGCCTGTGCTGTAGGTTACATGGCTGGGAGGGTGCCAGGTGCCCTTTGCTTTAAGCACAGCAGCTGTAACTGCTGAGTGAGCATCACTGCAACCCCTGTACAGTAGGTGAAGAGGTCGTGAGAGCTGTGCAGGGAATACAAGCTGCTTGCTCCTGCCTCCTGCTCAGCTCTCTCCAGTCTTCATGATTTAGCAGCTGTGACTGCCTTCAATGTGACTGTGCTTCTAGGGCTATGTTTCATCTTCTGTTATAGGTTTGTTCTGAAGGCGACCTCACCTCTTCTGCAGACATCATAGACAGCAACACAGCATTTCGTGATGAGAACTGTGCTCGTGCCATTTAGTGACACAACACTGGGACCAACTGCTGATACATGAGCAAAAAAGAAAAGGATATCAAGGACGTATGACGTATTAAGCATAAAGTTTTTTTTTTCTGTTTTCTTTATAGACAAATACAGATATTTTTGTTTACTCCACATTCTCTATACTGCTTCTATTGCAATAGAAGGGAAAAATGTGCAGAATCTTTTTCCTACTATGTGTATTTTAAGATGTGTACAAGACATGCTGCCCATGGTCATGCATAATACAAAGATGGAATTGGGTTGTGAGTGCTGTGGAGTTTCCAGGGTCACATCTTTGTGTTACACAAATAGCTGATAGCACATAGGCTGAAGGAGAATGTGTGTGCATGCACGTGTGCATAGCCATATTTGCTTGTGGTTGTAGAATTGAATTATATTGCACCACTTCAACAAATACAGGTAATATGTTATCTCTTCCCTCCATCTGTGTGTACTCAGTGGTAGTGAACCTTTTCATCTGAACTTTATCTATGTGCTTTGCAAATGTTAACGATTACGTCTCACTGTATTTGTGAGGTACACTAACTGTGGACTGTTCTCCATCTTCCAGGTGGTGGCTGTCAACACACAAGTAGGAAATTGGTTAGTCTAAAGTTAAGCAGTACATTTATGGTCATGTCCTGAAGGAGAATATGGAAGTTTCTCCTGTTCCTGTCCCATGCAGAGCCTGTAACTTTTCTGGGATCAGCTATATAGAAATGCGTTTCAACCAAGACTTGTTCCTCTCTTTCTCTGACCCTTTCTATCAAACAAGTGCATCTGCTGCCAGAACAGGCTTGCTCCACAAGTAGAGGTGGAAATTCCACTCCCAGGGCAATCTCTTCTGGCTGATGGCACCAAAAAGGAGGTTTTGGCTGGAATTTGGCTGAAAACTCGTTGTAAGTTGCAAGCTACAATTTTTAGGCTACCTTTTATTCATTCTCGTCTTCTAGTTTCCAACCTCTTCTTTCCTAGAAACAATAAACCCAGGTTTTACTTAGTCCTTTTCTCCCTGCTGCTTTGCAGCTTCAGAATGAGCAGCAATAACTGAAGGTCAAGTGTTGATAAATCTTTGGTGGACAAGGAGATGGAAAGGTTTGTGTACTACTGTGCACTGCAAGCTTACTCTTTGAAGTGCTATTGGATGTATTAGAAATGCACCAACTGAGGAAGAAACTGTAAGGCTTTCACCATAAGTGGCAATGACCACATTTGTGTGCGATGGTTTGATTTTTTAATGGAGTGGACTTTGTATAAATATTCCTAATATTCCCAATGTTCCCGTATAAAAGTCTTGCCTGCATAGCAGTCATTAAACTGTATTGTTCAGAGCCTGAAATGACCACCTTAATTTCAGTAATGTCCATGTTCGTGTAGGTTTGAAGCTGAATTTAATTTCTCCTGTGTTGTGCTTTCAAACCTCATCTAACTTAGAGCACAAACAAGTCTCTTAATTTGATGATAAAAAACTTAGCTCATTAACGGACTGAGATTTAAAAAATTCCCCCCAAAAGGAGCTATATAGAGTAAGATTTACACTGGGTACTGAAAAGACTTTATGAAAATACAGCAGAAGAAAATTGGCCATATCAGAGACATCATAAGTATGTGCTGGCTCTCAAAAATGTGCCTTTCCCCTGGTGACTGTAGTGCCCACAGCCTTGGCACAGTGGCTGCAGTGCTGGGTGTTCTAAATTGGCTCTGTTGGCTTGTGAATGACTTCCATGGATTTCTTCTGAAAGCTGTGATGCTTTTAGTCTTAAACACAGGAGGGTTCTGCTGATTCTCAAGGCACCGAGGCAGAGAAATCAACCAAGAAGCACACCAGTGTATCAAAGGGCAGCTCCTACCTTGGATATAGTGGGGTCCATCCTCACCAGAGCTTTATAAACTCAGCATTTTTTCTGTTTTCTTTATTCTCAGGTGATATGCAGTCATAGTGGCAGATGGCAACAGAGATTTTAAGCCCATTGAGAAATAAAGGTAACTACTGACCTGGTGCAAACTTTTGTTAGAACATGAAATCACTTTTTGCAGATATTGCAAGATCCCACAGAAAATCTTTACTAGCACTTCATTACCTTGCAGAATGCTTGGGTGTTTCTGTGCCTATTCAGTAGGCCTCTGCAGATTTCAGTATTTACCTGCAAGCTGCTGAGATGTACTTGTAGTAATCTGGGATGAGCACCAAAAGGAGTTAGAAGAGAGCAAGTTACAGGGACTTTGCTTGTTTTGAACATGTGACGACCCAATATTTTCCCCTCTATAGCATAATCTTGATAGTGAATTTTTTTTCTGTAGCTGTTTGTATAGCACTGTGTTGTTCATGAGATTCCTGTCAGCCCATTCCTTCAGCCTGTCGAGGTCCGTCTGGATGGCAGCACAACCAGTCACAGTGTATCAGTCACTCTCTCCAGTTCGGTGTCATCCACAGCCTTGCTGACAGTGCTCTCTACCCCATCATCTTGGAACCTCAAGGTGAACCTCTCATTTGACTTCTGTTTCCACGTGTGCTGGACACTGCTGTGACCTCTGTGGAAATTATTTGGATTTTTAATTTCATTTTTATTGTAGGCTGGTTGATCAAAAATGTTTTTGTTTGCATCAAAGCAAGAATCGAGGCCTCCAGCTTCTTTCTCTTGTCCTGTTTTGCAGAGGTCAGCATAAGGCTGTCTTCTTCTAGTGCCTTTCTGTCACACCATGTTGGACAGCCACATCTGTAGCCTGGGGTTCCCTTTTGGCAAACTAGTTATCTCACCAGGGAAAAATTGAATGTCCATGCATTTGTTACTGTCTAGGAATATTTAAGGGGCAAGCTTTACAGTGTGAGTGGTCAGGGGACCCATTCAAACAGTGGGATCTTTGAAGTGGAATGGCTCTAAATTTGGGGACAAACACCAGTTGACCACTGAAATTAGCTCAGTGGATTAGAGCATGGTGCTATTAACAGCAAGGTTGTGGGTTCATATTAGCGATTTAAGAGTTGGATTTGATGATCCTTGTGGGTCTCTTCCAACTCAGGATATTCTATGATTCAGGAGAATAGGTAAATAGAATATAACCAATACCATTAGTCTTAGTACTTCTGTCTCTGTTTCATTTGCTGAGGAGTGTTTCCATTTCTCTCCATTTAGGGTGTGAGCCCTCTTGCCTTTTCCTTCCCTGTGCTTTGGATGAGGCAGTGCTGATGGATGAAAGAAATCTTTACTGGCTGTATCCACCTTAGACCTCATGACCTATCTGCCTCCATATATCTGTGTTACTGAGGTTTTAGGGGAAAAGCTGCCAGAGTTCACTTACTGCTGGTATCTTTATTTGTCTCAGTTGTTTCATAAGTGGGAAAGGAGCTTTCTCTGTTCACCACCTTCCTTCATGCTCACATTTATACGTCTTTCTCAGCTTTACTTAAAGGAATTGTTGATAGGGAATCTCAGCATGGTCAGAATTATGCTTAAACAATAATTTAAAGCAGATGATCCTATCATTAATTATCTAACACTATAACATATATGTATTGCTATTACTGTGGTTCTGTTGTTGCGGCAAGGTCTTGACCAGATTTTTAGAAACTTTACTGCAGGGACAGAAATATGAAAGTCCAGCAAGCTCTTGAAGCTTGGATGATAAATAGGAAAGGAAATTAATCTGTGAACTATTGCAGGCAATCTACTTTGGGTAGGGCTTCTTACTGGTGCTGTGGTAAGATGGGTATACTGGAGAAACAGTACTCTGAAAAGAGAATTTTTGCAGCAATTCTTTTTAGGCAAGGAAAGTGCAGGAGCTCAATCTCCCTGTGTCGCCAATGCAAGGATTGTTGTGGATGCCTTTGAATGGAGCAACTCAATGGACTGAAAATCAGTGCTTTGCCCATCATATTTAAATTCATTGCTGCTTTTTTATTTTTGACTTTGTCTAACTGGGTCCTCCTGAAGGACTTTGAAGCTGTTTGCTTTAGTAGTCTCTGGCTACAAAGCTGAGGAATATTTTGAAAAATGAAATGTTTTGGCAAAACAGTTCTCTGTAAACCTATCAGCTTTAGACTACTTCTTCACAAGCTTTTTGCATGAAACAATTGTGACCTGCCCCAATTGATGTAGTAGGCATCTGGCTTTGTGAAAACAACAAGCTTACACATTCTGCTCTCTAATATGGCCCTGTAAACAATTTAGTACTGCTTATCATGGCCAGATATTATTCAAACTATGATGCATGGATCAGGACTTGTTTTGGTTGTGGTTTGTTGGTTTTTTTTTTTTTGCTTTTTTTTTTTTGTTGGTTCATGACCTGTTCTTTGGGGGTTTTTTGTCATGTCGATTGCCCCATCCACCACCCACCCCTACCACAACTTACAGATGAGAAATGCGAAGTATAGAGGCATTTGCTATGGTTAGGGATTGTGGACTGGCATATGAAGAGTCTCGTCCCACTTCAGTCAAAGTGAAAATTAGGTTAACTCAAGTAGGAGTAGCATGCTGTGCATTATTATTTGGACACTTATTTTCAGCAAGGATGATGGGATCAGGTAAAAACTGTCGAAAATGTCACTTTCTGTTTCATTTTTGTCAGTTCTGGCATTTGGGAAGAGACAGGAACAGTTCCATATTTTCATTCTGGAAATATTACTAATAGCTCATAGCAGCTGGAGGAGATGCAGTGGGTAGAGCAGGAAAGTACAAACACATGGCAATTTGAAAGATTTATCATAGAATAAAAGTTGATGATATTTTACTTACCGAGAACATTAATCAATGTCTGTTCTGGAAGAAGGAAGATTTTATGAATAGGAATTTAATATTTCTTTAATTAACTTATTATAAGTGGCATCCCTAAGTTCAGAGTTGGATGTTTGTAATGCTGCTTTGGACTCTGAAGCAATATACTGACATGCAACAGACTCAAGAACTGGCCTTTTGACCCTTGCTCTCATTTTTAATAACAGCTCTTTTGGATTCTGCTGACAGCATAATGATGATTAATTTCACTTACTGGATGTTGAATCCCTTTTAGCCTTG
This sequence comes from Grantiella picta, assembly GCA_013397955.1. NCBI lineage: Eukaryota > Metazoa > Chordata > Aves > Passeriformes > Meliphagidae > Grantiella > Grantiella picta. The sequence goes on along the minus strand of VZRM01000340.1, from coordinate 507,957 downwards.
CTGAGCAGTTCATGGGGAGAGGAACTAAGACTTAGGTTTTGTGAAGTCCAAGTAGGGATGGAAAATGTCATAGAGTCCTATGTCCTGTTGAACTGTACACATAGAGTATTTCCCTTGGGCCTTCCCAGGCTCTATCAGATACCAATTTGTCAGCTCTGTTTTCTCAAAAGTATCTGTGCCTTGAATATCTCCAGAAAGTATGGCTGCTTCTTCCTGTACTCTCCTGTGGTGGTGCAGCTGTGGTTGTAGAGGCGATGTATCGAGCTGGAGCCTTTGCAACATTCCTGGCCTTTTTCTGTCAGTTTAACTAACTTTGGATCAGGCTGAAAAGGGATAAAAAAGAAATCAAATTGCATTTATTTTATTGTGTTATGCATTAAACTAACTGAAATACAACCTTGCAGTAGTAACATTACCAAGGGCTGTTTTAAGGTTCTATGATGGTATTTTAATGGCGAGTACTAATTATATAATACCAGAAGGCTTGCTCAAAAAGGAAAAAAAAAAAAAATTCTCATTAAACCCTTTTCTGCTCCTCACCAATGTCATGGAGGTTGCAGTAACTTCTAGACAGTGCTATGGAAGTATAGGAATGTAAGAAATGAAGAGGGGGATGGAGAGCTGACTGAAATCAGGAACCAGTTTCCTTCTCATGCACTTTCACATACTCACTTCCATGGTAGGAAATACTTCCTAATGAACAGAGTAAATTTTGGGCAAAGTAATCTCCATTCCCTGTGGCTAAAAGCATTTCAAGCAGATAAGTTATCACAGAGATTCTTTTGGTTCCCTCCTGTTTTGTGTGAGACACAACTGTGCAGTGTCCTGGTCCTGCTTCTTCTTTCACATGCGTTGTTCTCAAGTAAAAAGCCCTGAAAGTTTTCAATGTCTTTATGCAAGGTCATAGTGCCTTGTTCAGGGAGACTGCATCACTTTTCTCTCTGTCATATTTGTTTGAGACAGTAAATTTCATATCAAAACACTTGTTAGGGTAGATTAGCTAACTTGTTTATACGTGTGTGTCATGGTTTAATCCTGGCCGCCAACTCAGCCCCACACAGCTTCTTTCTCATAAAATACTTTTGGTTTTATTTTTCTATTTTATTTTCTCTGCTTTCTTTTCTTTCCTTTTTATTTTTTTTTAACTTTTTCTTCTTTTTTTGAAAATTTTTAACTTTTCCCCCTTTTTTTTAAATCTAAAGTTTTCTCTGGAACTAGCAACTCTAAAATCTAAAACTTGCTGCTAGTGCTATGAGCTCCCATTATCTCCTTGCCACTTGACTTCTGCAAGTACCATGACCACTTAACCCAGTGTTGTGGGCTGAATTTGGCAATTCTGACTTTTCAGAAATAGCTTTCCCTCTGATAGGGGCTCTGACTTTTGACAACCCTTTTGTTCTCAATGATCCACTCATCATTTAAGTGATGCTTTCAGTCTGCCTCAGCTTTTCTCTGTGTTTCTTGTCTTTATGGGCGCAGAGAGGAATTTCTCCCCAGCAGTGACAGTCTGGCAGAATAATGAATATGCACACTTGGATACCTCTGCTTTATTTTCCTGTTTCCTTCTAGTGCCTGCCTTAAAATTCTCAATTAGTTGGGATGGTTAATGGTTTTTGTTTGATTCTGATGTCAAAGTTCTTGTTCTGTTGATGGGCTTTCACATAGTAAGGCCATTGTCTCAGCAGTTACCTATCTACCTCTCAGTCCCTTTAGTGAAGTACCTGTTTAGATTGTGATATTTTTAATTGAAAACAAAACAGAACAAAAAAATACCCCCCAAAATTCCCACAACCCAGAAATTGGCTAAGTGGAAAAAGTAAAAAAAAAGTCTCTCCTTCTTGCCTTATATTCTCTAATATCCTTTGCTACTATTTATTACCTACTCTTAAAAATTCTGGCTGGCTTTTGTCAAGAATTTATTTCAAGATGTTCTTTCCAAGTATTTCTTGACTGTCTCTTGATAATGAAGCTGATGTGCAATCCAGCAGCTCCCTGCCTTTTCCTGCAGTGGTACTTCTCCTCTGCCTGGCTGATCTCATGCTGTATACTGATTGCCTCTTCATTCACTGCTTTATTTTTCAGGATGTGGTAGCTGGCTTCCATCTCCTATCAACACTCAAGCTGCAGTGTGCTGAGACAGTATCCTGTAGAAGCTTACTCCATTTGTTGTCTCAGGTTGTGAATATGCTTGGAGATTTTTGAGAAAATATCAGATAGTTTTATACCCTAGATTATTGGTCTGATAATGCTGAGAATGAATATCTGCGGTAGCATTTTTACTTCTTTGGAGTCAGTGATAAACAATGTGTCACTTATGTACTGTAACTGACTCATAAATATCCTGGTTTTATTCAATTTTAAATTCTTTTTTTCTGTGTCAGTGTATGTCTCAGGTTTAGTTATTATATACATTTTCTAAATTCAGAAGGTGTGATGTTTCTTCCTTCTCTGAAAATTCAATTTTTACCCATTTTTATGTGTCTAAGTTTGTTTATATTAAAGCCCCAAGACTTGTCTTATTTTAGTTTTAATATGCACTATTTAGTACAGACTTTAGCATGGGAAAAAAAATAAAAGCTGATTTTCTCTCTTTGGTTTCTGTTTTCCTGTTCATTCACTCCTGTCTTTTTTTGTTTGTGGTTTTTTTTCCTGTTTGTTTTTCATTTTTTTGTTTTTTGGGGGGTTTGACTAACCTTTAGTTTTTACTTGTTGTGTTTCATTAATTTCATCTGGCAGAAATCTCAAAGTTATTAGCAGTTGAATTTGTTCCTGAAAGGCCTGATGTGATGATTCTATGTATAAAGTTTTTTAATTAAGTTGTCTACATGCTGTCACTGCTTTTCTAATTTTATTTTTTTCTGTGTCTTGTGCATTTGCTATGGACTGAGTGCTGGTTTATTTTCTGTGTCACTTGCATGCCCCTTTTTCTTCCCAGTGTCTTGCCTTTGCCTCTGTTTGACTTGTGTTTGTGTACAAGCTAGTTTCTCAGGTCTGTGCGAGTCTCTCCGGTTTGCTAGAGTTTGCATCTTTCAGTGCTTTCACTTCAGATACTGCCTTTTCCTTTTCTGTTACTAGTGCCATCTGTTCATCTCTGGAAACTGGGTAGTTACACAAACCTGTCTTTTTTTTTTTGTAGCTTGACAAAATATTGTTGTGGGGTTTCTTCAAATTCTTGATAACACTATTCAAAATGTCTTTCACACATGCCATTTTTGTATGGCTTTAAACCACTTTTGGAAAATTCCCAGGATTCCTCTCCCTCACCCCCCACAATATTCTGTTTCATTTAAATGCCCTGGCATTGTGTTGCAGCAGTTTTTAATTGCTGCCTCTTGCTCCACTGTGCTTAGCTTCCCTCTCCCAATCTTTTTCTCTCTTCTTACTGCAATTGCATAGTACCTCTCATTATCTAGAGAAACACTACTTATTACACATCTCCCCTTTATAGTTCATCTGCTTGCAAACAAGAATCTGATCCACTAACAGATTCTCATTGGTTATATTTTATTTATACATTTCTTTGCAATATTCATAATATCTGATTTCATGCCTGTTTCTGCAATCTAGATCTCTTTCCAGCTTTGCTTCACCAGGGAGCCACAATCACACTCTATTTTTTTCTAGTCTTCTTATTAGTTTCAGATGCAAAAGCTGTCCTTTTTAGACCACGTTAAGGGCTTTTTAAAACACGATTTAGAAACAGGAATGAAGTTTACCATATTTTCTGTGCTTCTGCAGGTGCCTGTAAAACTGTGGTCAGACACATTTCTTGTAACAGTTTTCTGTTCCCACAGTGTTTTGCTGATTGTTAGCCAGCACATTTGAACAGGAAAAGCCATTTCATAGCCACTTGGGATTCCCCCTTATCTGATACCCTTTAATGTACTATGTCATATGTAAGTTTTCAACAGTTAGTGCTAGTGTTTTAAGTAGCTTAATTTAATGTCTGTGAAATCAGATTCAGTGAAGTTAACGAGGCTTGAGTAAGATAAGGTAAATCAATAGAGGGACTCTGCCAGCCCAGGAAAATGACTCTTTCACCTACATCCAGCAGAAAATCTCCAGTATGAAGCATGTTTCCTTCATCCTGGCTTGTGTAAACTGACATAATTTTGGAGAAACGGGATGCAGGTTTTTGTGAGAAGCATGTGTAGAGCTTGCTGTGGGGAGTTCAGCAGTACATTTCAGTCTTAGGAGCAAATCAGTCTGGCTGTGCCACATGCAGAGATAAGCAGTGCAAGGGAAAGTCTCTGCTTAATTGTCTCTCCCTGTGAGCTTTACTACAGGACCAGTGGCTCTTTTAATATATAACTTCATGTTCTTACCTTCCTTTCCAGTTCTGAACAAAGAAAACTGCTTTATATTAAAATTAAAGACTGACAATAACCCCGTGAGTTAAGAATTTTGAAACTCAGCAAGTTTTGATATTGTGACATTAACCTAATCAAATCCTGACATAAATGCAACTACTTAATATTTCATGCACACAGTCTACAACTGAAAAGGCAACTGGCAGATCCATAGGTCCAGTAAAATACTCTGAACAGTTTTGTCTCCCACACTAGCGGGTTGACTTTGACTCTTGGTTATCTTTGGATCTCAGCTTCAGCCTCCAATCATTTGCTTTGTGTGAGGGGCTTCAATATACTTATAATCCCAAAGGATGTAACTAAGTAACTTTGTGAACTAAGTGTGCTGGATTCCTATGATGATTGTCATCTTTTAGTTATTTAACAGCTCTTGCTTCAACATTTCTGGGTTTTTTATTCCTTTCTTCTTGAAGTCTTCTCTGAAATGTCGATGTTTGGGTGCTGTGATCTGCTGCAGCACTCCACTGAAGTCAGTATAACCAGATACTGAGATATATAATTTCCCTGCTTTTCTCATCTGACTTGTTGACATGTACAAAAATCCCAGTAACCCCTCAACCTCATACTCAGTGTTTATGTTCATGTCATCATCCCAACTTTCTCTTCATCACCGTTTCCTTGGGTAATCTCTCATGCTCACATGTGGCTTTCATTTTTGACTCTATATGTATGGTTTCACTTCAATCTGCAGAGTTATACATTCACTGCACACACAGAGGCTACCTGTTGCAGTCAGAGGTCACAATGGGCTTTTGGAGCACCCCCTGCTCTGTCTGCAGTAAAGTGATACCTGTAAAAGTGAGCTGGACTTGATTTCCTGTGCAGGTTTCTGGCTGAGGTGGACACGTTTTCTCCCAAGAGTCATTTTCCATGTTGAAAATATCACCACTGAAGAAGGTCTGGAAAAAATAAAGTTGTTTAGCCTCAAGAAAATAATAGTAATGGATCTTGCAAATAAATAGGAAGAACTACACAGCTGGACCTTTGAGGACTCAGCTTGAACACTTGAAAAATCCTTGTGACAAGTATGATGAAACCTTGCCATGACTTCCCTAGGCAGTCTCAATCACTGAAGTCTTTAAGAACAGGCTGCATGAAGACTGAGGTAACCAATCCCAACTAAGGATAAGGTGAACTGGGTCCCCATCCAAGCCACTTCTTCCATTTCTCATGCAGATGACCTCCTGCCTAGCAGTTGACCTGAAATCTTGATCAGTACCCTTCTAAAAAGGGGAGCACTTTCTGCCACTGCTGACATCTGTATGAAACTGAGACTTTTATATAAAGATGACTATATGAAAGGTTCTGCATTAAAGGCTGTAATTACTGCAATGAACTTTCAGTATTTTTAGTGAGGAACTGCTATTAGCAGTTGATATTCATGAATCATGCAGGTAAGCATTCAGACTTGATACCTATTAAGAGCACTACCAATTTTTTCAGGACAAATTATTTTAGAGTCATTAATAACAACCCCAGAGAGCTACCAAATCTCCACAAATGAATGCTTGGAGGGAAAAGAATTATGGAACTAATAGACATCAAAACATAAATCACACGTGCCATGGCTGAATAACAAGATTTGACTGACTATCAATTTTTACTGCTTGGAAATGACTTTTAATTAAGCATAATAAGAAATTATTTTAATTATTTCAGTTTATTTCTGGAAGTGGCTTTTAATATGCATCTATGTACTTAAAGTGCCATTCAAAGTAGTTAGAGCTTGGCATTGTCTCAATGAAAATAGTGTGCTGAGTCTACTATGCCTGTGTGAGTTTGTGTGAAACATCCATTTTTAAAACCCCTTTACGTTCTTAAAAAAGGACGACTGTGATTTGGAAAGTCCAGTAACTAAGCAAGAGCCAGGTGCTTTTGTCTTGGCAATCAGAAGGAGAAGTATACCACATAAGTGCCTGGTTTTTAGTGGAGAAGTACCGTAGAAGTATGGATGTGAAAGTGTGAATGAAAAAGTAATTTAGGTTGACACAAGTACCTGATTTAATCTGCTGTATTTTTCATAGTTTATAGTAACTACATAGTCTCTTTATCCCTGATGATCATATGATGTCCCCAACCTCCTCATTTGCTCAATATTAATTTTTGGACACCTTAGCATTTCCTTTTGTGTCAAGTCATTTAGAGAAGCAGAAATTAAGCCATTCTGTGAAAAGTGTTCTGCAGTGCTGAACCTCATAATTAGGTGTAGTAACTGTGAGTTTCTGTTTCAATTCATCTCCCCTGAGTAAAATAGAGGGCATGAGACTGGTTTGGTAAGAAATCACAAGATCACTTAGAGTTTATACATAATAGTTGACTTTCTAGTGACCTTTGCTTGAAAACAAAGAGCAAAAGAAAAAAATTTGTTTAAAACACAGTGATCAAGACCCAATCAAACTGTACTACAATATTTTTAGTTTAAATACATTTCTTGTGGTGATGGTTTCTCAAAATTTTTTGTAGTCGTTAGTTGTTATAGTTAGCTCAGTCAAAGTAACTGTGGCCTGGCTGATTTTATTTTTTTTCCACCCCCGCTGCTGCCTCTTTTGGATATCACTAAGGAGGTTCAAAAATGAAGTCTACATGAAGGAAACAAATTAACATTTCTTGAGAAAAGCAAGAGCAAGGCTGAGTAGGGCACTGGAGAAATGCAATTTTTCAGTTTGACTTTGCTTGGGCTAGACTCCGTTGTGAGACAGAGAGACAGTAATTAGCACATGATTTTAGTGCATGGGCTCAGCTTTTACAATATATATCATTCGTATCAGCCCAAAATGATGCAATCCACTTGTGCTTGATCTTAAGGTGGATGAGAGGACGCTCACTTCGCAGTGAAAGAGGATGTTTAGAAGTCTGACAGGGCAGTGGAATGTTGAGTTGGTCTGTGGTTAAGGCATGCAGAGAACAGATCTGTTTTGACTAAAAAGCAAAATCTACTGTAAAAACATTATCTTTACCTTGAGGGAAACTTCCTTTCTGCCTTTACACCTCTTGTCCTGTCATCCCATTTACCTCCAGGACAGCTGAATTTGCAACTTCCCAGTAAGAGTATCTCCCGTGTCTGTGCTTTGTAGACCTGTTGTTTCCCCCTTAATGTGAAAGTTATACCCATGGATAACTCTGGAAAGATTTATTTGTTTTCTGGTTTAGATAATGAAGGTATTTGTGAAGAGTGGTGGCAATATGTGGTTTCCCCTGGTGTCCAGTCATAACTTTTGTGCCTCCTGTTCTTGTGAGGAGATTTAGTGGGCCTCTGAGTCAGGACCCTCTAGCAGTGAGGCTTGGTGGTGAATTTGGAGATAAAGAAGATTCTGGGGCTGGGGCCAGAGCATGCGTCTGTGAAGGGTCTGAATTTCTCTGTGCCAGCACCACTGACACACACCAGGAAGGCTGAGAAATGAGGATTTTTTTTTAAGTCCCCTTTCTCTTGGACTTTTTCAAACCAACAAATGGATCACACTTGTTTCTTGGCTTCCCAGTTCACAGCTCCATAGGACTTTTTCTCTGCTAATCATGACTACACAGATTGTTTCCTGAAGCCACACCATTTGCTGACACAAGGAAGGAATGTGAAAAACAAGAAGGCTAGACATCTCAGAAATGCCAAAGGTGAAAATCCCTGTATAACATGACTGCTTTTTATGGCAATTTAGCAAGTGGAAATGAGGAGGAGAGCCAAAAAGCCTTTCACAAGTTATGTTTCTGCAGACCATGAACAAACAGTGAGTTCTTGGTTTGGAAGCTAATAGAAACTGGCTCAGACAAGGCAGCCCAGAGCAAGATCTTCTGCCTGTACTTTCCCTCATTATTTCTCCCCATCACACACACACACACAGAGGCACACACGCATGCACAAGCACCTCAAAAGTCATCACCTCAGTTAACGCTCAACCACTGGTAAAAAGGGAAGCCTTAATTCATGGCCATACCCTTTAAATCATCAAAGGAAAGGTGTCGGACAGTCTAGTGGTTAAGATGTAGGATGCTGTAGAAGCCTTGTGCAGAGGTAAGGCTCTGTGTGCTGGCATTAGAAACTGTTGGAAAGAAAGCTAGTGTGGTTTTGATCATTGTGGGTGAACATGTCCTGAATACATTTTGAACCTATCTCTTCCCTAGCCTGACCATGAACATTTCTTCTGGAATCAAAACTTCTGACAGTTGCTTCTAGTCTGAGTTCTTGCTGTATTTCCTCATTTTTTTCCTGCTATATTTTTTTCCAGCTGCCTTCCTATGTGATGCTTTTTCTCTTACAATTTCTTGTCATGTCTTCCTTGTTTTGTTTTCAGAAATGTGTTTTAGAGGCAGAATATACTGTAATTTTCAAAGGTCCCTCCTTTCTACTTTCCTGCTTGCTGTATCTCATCTCTCACATCTCCAGTCTCCTAGCAGGTTTAAATTTAAGATCTTCATTTTTAATATAGCCAAAGTGTTTTTCCTAAGTCTGAGCCATGCGTTTAAAACACTAAGGATTGCAGCAATTTTGTGGTGTGTACAGGGACTGATGGTGGTTGCTCTGGAAAACAACCTCCTTCTCCGGCGAGAGCCTAAGGGTATTATTTCACAAAATGTACACCTACTTAAGAAATGTCAGGCTGCAGGGGAGCAGCTGGAAGCCAAAGCATGTTATGACTCTTTCCCTGCTCAGCTACTGTCTGGCTGGTTTATAGCTGGGGTTTTGCAGATGCTCAGTTTACCACAGAGAGCATATGGAGCAGTTTGAATGTCTGGGGCAGGGGGAAATTCTCTTTCTTAGCTTTTACTGCCAAATGGAGTGACAACATCTTCTGATTACATTTATGCCAGTTAGTCCCCAGCTGTGAACTCCAGGTGGGCAGCAACCTCTCTCTGCACCTGCTGATGCCCGTGTTTCTCAGAAGTGTTGAGTGGGTGGGGATGTTTCCAGGAAAGAATGGATTTGTCTTTGGTACATCTCAGGTATGATGTAACTAGTGACCTAATCACAAGCTGTAAGTAGTGATGTTTTGGTCTGAAGACACAGTCCAAGTTCTGGAATGTTTCATGTCATGTTGACTTAAAGAAAACTGTGATTCTGAAAAGTACAGAATAAGAAAATATCCTGCACATAAGGGGCAGGTATGAAGGCATGGTTGCTTCCCTTGGGCTGCTGAGATGAGATGTACAGTTTCCAGTCTAGCTATCCTACTTCCATCAACAAGGCAATGTCCTATCAGTCAATTTTGAAGTCTTTATTAAAATGTGCATTTGGGAGAAAATCCAAATACTGAGTCATGCCAACCTATGGCAGTTGTGTTCACAAACTTAAAAAAAATTTCTTAACCAAAGTTTATTTTCAGTGTTTTGTCAAATGACTGATGGAAGACTAATGTTCAAGTAACTATGCAGCGTAACTTTATATCCTCATTAAAAAACCTGATGCAAATGAGCACTGAGAGATCATTGCCTGCTTTGGAGTCAGATTAATCTTGTTGAAGATAATGCAGTAGCAAGCCATCAAGCAAAATCACTGTAGGAAATCTACTGTTTAAAGAGTTAAGCCAGAAGAAGAATTTCACGTTGTATGGGGAAGATTGGGTTAATATGGTAAGCATGCTTTGAGGACATTTCTTCCTTATGGATATTAGCCTTACTTAAACATGAAAGGTAAGAACACTTCAGACCATGCATCTGCAGCCATTATCTCAATTAATTACCCATTCAAATTGAAGCATTTAAGGATAATCTCAATTTTGTAATTAGAGTTATTAATCTGTTCTTCTACTTTTCCTGCACAACACATGGCTGCTAGATTACTTTGAACTTTCTTCCTAAGGCTCTGACAGTTTATGAATCTCTTGTATTTCCTTATCAGATTTGGTGCTGTGTGGGGAGGTCTCTGTGTGTACCCAGTGGGTGGTTTGCAGTTGAGTGAATGCATGCAATGATTACAGATCAACACTACTGTTAACAACACTAATGGAAGGAGCACTGAAGGAAAAACACCATATAAACAAAAACTAGTAGAGTCTGGGAAAAGGTGTGCAACTGGCAGGCATATAAATAACATTTGCTAATCACCTTTCCCCATTAATTGTAGTGCTTAATACTTGTTAGTGTCATGTGGAATTGGAGATATTTTTACATTCTTCTTCCTCCATCAAAAGTATTTTTTTATTTTGCTTCTTACATCAAAGATGTCTTAAACTTGGTTGTTTGGTTCCTTTCCCATAAGCCTGGATTGCTCTAATGTCTTATATTCAGTTGCTACCAAGAAGCAGTTACTTTTATTGCATTTAAAATAACTATTCACTGTCAGTATTATTAAGTAAAACACACTATGAAATGAGTATCACTCAGTAATGACCTTACTGTCATTCTGATGTTTTGCCATTATCTGCAGAAGTTCTCACTTTATCCTCCATTATTCACCAGCCTGTATCAGCAGTGACTGATGCAACATGACAAGATGACAGTCAGTGCTTTGCTCCCTACCAGCCAGCTCCACCACTCATGAATGCTAATAACAGCACTGGGAAGTAACTTGTGGAAGAAGGACTTGCGTTCTGCCTGCACTGCTGCAGGCATCTCTAAAGTTACCGTTTTTATAAGGTTGCTGAGGAAGTGATGAATTTCAGATGCAAAGGATATTTTACAGGGCATTGCTACTGAAGAGTGCTCTGAGATATTTGTGACTCTTATGATTGCCTTAGGGCTATGTCTAACATCATGAGTCACTAATTCAAGAGCAGAATGTTCTAATAGCATATTAACATTAATGAGAGAATACTAGGAAATCTGAAGACAGCCTGAGCACACCACTAATTCTCCAACTTGCAATTTTGATGAAGTGATGGCTAACTGGGCAATGAAAGGTTAGCACCAATGAGATAGTAAAATTCTCTTTCAAGGAGTAAATGGTTTGATTTATTTGACTCTTTCTGTAATTTGTTTTTTTGTTGGTTTTTTTTTTTGTTGGTTTTTTGGGTTTTTTTTTGGTTAAGTAGATCCTTTTATTCACTCTTAATTGTTTTAAATTTGTCTTCATTTTTATCTGACTACCTCCGTATTCTTCTAACATGTTTAGTAAGTATTTGCAGTAAAATAGAGAACATTTAAAACCCCCAAGCTCCTTGTTAGAAAATTATTTAAACACAATTACTGGAGTTGTTACAAGCTATTTGTCATAGAAGATAATTTGAACTCTCACCTGGGACCTCAAACCTGGAAGACTCACACTGTTTTTATTCTTAAATTAGATCATGTTGCCATTCAATGCAGCTGTTTTATGCAGCATTTCATAGCATTTACAGTTCAGTTGTGTTCACTAATTAGTACATTTCTTCTCATTTATGTGAAATTTCTTCTGATCATGATCTTGTCAAGATTATTTCAATATTCAACCTGTCATATAAAGATAGGATTTTTTACCTAGGTCTATATTTTAAATAATCTCTTTAATAAAAGGAAAGTTGTTTAAAATGTTTTTCAAATAAGGGGATAAGCTTTCTTCAGCCACCTAGTCTTCCTGTCAGTATCCTAAAACCTGATCATCTGAAGACATACCAGCAGTAAAAGGCCATGGCACAGGAAGAGATCAAATCAAAGATGAGGAGGAGCTCCATTTTGGAGGTTGGATGGCTCTGAAAAAGATATTTTCTAGATTTTCAGAACATCAGGGCAAATTGAACTCATCAAGCACAACAAACATTAAAAATGTTGTATCCTTTGTAGAGCATAAGTTGTTTGGTTTGGAAAACAACTGAATGTCTGGAACTTCTAAAGCACCTGTGTGGGTCTTGGTCCATATTCTGAATGCTTCACATGTGGCCTGTTCTGGATTGGGTGCCCATTTCAGAAGATCATGTTTAAGGAACCATGCAGGTGCTTTCATTTAGGTGTTACAATAACTGGTAGGTGGGATCCAAGTGGGTAACTGCTGAAGGAATACAGAAGGGCTACTCAACCTTCAGCAAGCAGGCTTTTTCAGCAGCTTTGTTTGCATGGATTAGTAATTTTTTCCTGGTATTAAATCCTTGTGCTCCTGGGCTCCTTGACTCCGGAAGGAATAGGAGTAAGTAAGGTATTCTTATAGGGCAGGACTCTCCTTTAGGCAGTGCAAAAGCAGCCCAATCTTTCTTACCTGAACTTAAAAAGCCCTCAAAGGTAGAGTCTAAGTTAACAGTTCATCTTAGAGCTACAGAATGACTTTCAGGTAAGCAATTACTGGTTTTCTTTTTATTGATTATTTTGTTTTAATTTCTAAACTGTAAAAGGTTCCATGGCAAAGGAAGAGCAGCTGAGCTGCTGAGGAAGACAGTCAGGGCCATGACAGACTGTGAGCCTGTCAAGTATAGTCTGGGCCAGGGTGCTGCTGTATAGTACATGTGCATGGCTAGAGGGCTCTGCATCACCCTTTCAGCCCACATTCAGCACAAAACCCTTTGAAGACTTACACACACAGTACTTCCCCTTGTTGGCGCTTGAAGAACTTTACCCATTGTGTCAAAAATGCTTTGTGATAACAAAAAACCCCATCAGGAGTTACTGCAAGTTGCCTGCAGAGAGTGAGACTTTGCCACCATGGTTGCTGGCTGAACAGACTTGGTGAAACTGACAGTCTAGTAGAGCCCATAACTTTTGGACAATAAGATTTTCTCTGGAATTTTCAAAAGTTTATAATTTCAGAAATGCTTGTGGGTATGTATTTATTTAATTAGGATCCCCTGTCCCTGCTGTTGCATCCATCTGCATCTAAGTGCCTATTTTTAAAACACAAGTCAAACAATTTGGAGGGTAGAAATCCATGTCAGAGTTGACATCTAAGTAAAAGGCTTCTTTGGCCTATGAAAAATCACACTCCATTTTTGTTTAATCATCAGTTTTTGCTGTGGTGCAAAAGCTCTGTTTGCTCTACCTTCCCAGGTCTGCTGGTGGCAGTGGGCTTTGGTGCCTGAGAGTCTGGGACATCAGGCAATGACCTTGGTGTGAAACACTTCTTATTGAGAAGTGTTTGTTTATTATGTTGAGGTTCTTTTCTGAAAAGAGTAATAATTGCCCATTAAATAGCCAGCAGCCATATCTGGCTATTGTTTTTTGACTTTTAAACAAGAAAAGTAACGTTTTCCTGAACTGTGCAGGAGAAAGAAACAGTCATCCCTGGTCCTCCTTGTTGGTCCTCATTACTGCCAGGGACTGCCTTTAATTTTGGTTGTTTCTTAGGATTTTAAACTTTGAAAGATGAGTAACATAAAATCTTGTCTTTTTTTGAAGATACATGAAAATAACTGAACATACTTAGCTTTTTATTGCTTGCTGGGATCAAATACCTGCAACCATAATATGGGAAAATATGAATACCACATTTGAACAGAAATAAATTTCTGTTTAGAAACAGGACAGCCATTCATTCATAAGAAAAGTTTTAATGGCCTCAAATTCTCATTAGAAAAGATTTGTCTCTAACCAGAATGCTGAACTCATCTAATGTAAACATAGTTTATGATGACAAAAGAACAATTTTGCTGGCAGAAATTCATGTCATTGCAATTATTCACTAAGGAATACTTTACTGAAGTACTTTCTTCCTCATGGAGGAACTGAAAAGCTACTATGATTGTGTCACTTAAGAAAGAGGTAGATCAACCCACTCAGATCCTGTGGTACAAAAACTGGTAAAAATTTCTAGTGCAGTCCTGGGATGATACAGTTAAAGGAAAACATCTCCACAGTATAGAGGCAGACAGATTGGGAACAAAAATACTCTTTTGCTTGTATGAGCCACAAAACCGCCTCTTTGTACAGCTTTAAAAATATACAGGGAAGAAAAATTACTTCTTAATTTTATTTTTTTAAGGTTTATCTAAGCTATGATTCAATCTATAGCTAATTCTTTGAAAACACTGACAAAGACATGGGTGTTTTTGCTGAAAGATATTTGTAGTACCACTACTTGATTCGGATTAGTGAACTAGAGAAAGCTTTTCAGCATGGTCTGTTCAGTATCAACCTGAGATCGTTAAGGAATCTTCCTGTGCATGCACCACCCCAGTTCCCCATAAACCAAAGCATAATGAGGTGAAATGTTTGTCTCTATATATTTATTTACCGCTCTTGGATGGTTCAGAAAAAGGTCCAAATAATGTTTTTCCTGGTCTGAGAGGTAGTTTTATTGTCCTCTATTGGAAAGTTCATGTTGGTCCAGGAAGCAGGATTTGGACTTCATTTTGTTAGAAAAACATGTTTTACTGCATTCTGAGTAATTTCCGTTGGCGCAAGTTATGCTTTTGAAAGAAGGGTAAATAATGCTGTGTGGAGCTTCGGCACCTCTCACGGGAAACCTATCTCTTTTCATTAACTTATGAAAACATAAAACTAGGAAATGTGGCTATTGTTTATGTGTGAATTGATGAATTATTAAGAGTACAGATGTCAGCTGTAGCTCTTAACAACTCTCAGCTTATCTCCATTGATTTATGTTGATACACCACCATGCTCTGGCAACTGAAGCACTAAGAAGGGATTTGAAGTGAAATACTGTGCTGTGTCCAAACAGGTATCAGCAGATTAAAGAAGGAGTAAATCCAGAGAGGAGAAATGGGTTGAGCAATGCAGACTGTGAGAGGCTCTGTTGTGTTCACCCTGAGACCCCTGGTTCCCACAGAAAAGAAATGGGAGCAGGGAGGACAACTCAACCT
This sequence comes from Grantiella picta, assembly GCA_013397955.1. NCBI lineage: Eukaryota > Metazoa > Chordata > Aves > Passeriformes > Meliphagidae > Grantiella > Grantiella picta. The sequence continues at coordinate 492,935 of VZRM01000340.1, read as the reverse complement.
GTACTGGGATGATGCTTCCACATGAGTTATAGATACATTTCTTAAGCATGTTTAGCACTGTTGTCAGTGTTTGTACTACTCACCTTGTGTTTACTATTGCACACCTCTCGTTGTGCAACGTAAGAATAAGGTTGTTTGTGCTGCTCCCAGGATTCCTATTCCTCAGTGGAAGGAAACAAATTAGAGATGAAATGCTTGTTGAAATGTTTGACAAAGCCATGTGGCAGGAATACGTGTGAGATGTCCCATCCCTGGAAGTGTTCAGGGCCAGGTTGGGTGCAGTTTTGAGTGACCTGGTCTAGCAGAAGATGTCCCTGGCCACAGCAGAGTGTTCGGAAGTAGATGATTTTTAAGGTCCCTTCCAATTCAATCTCTTCTATGATTCTATGCCTGTGTCTGGGCCTTGACACTGTACATATACTGCAAACCATAGAAAATATTTTTTTATTCAAAAGCGGCAGAAAATTACAAGCACCCAAACCCAGGGCTTTAAGTTTTAGACAGGTTAGCTGCTGTGAATCATTAGTAGCTGCTGCTGATTTTTCGTTCTTGGAGTATGATATTCTTTTGAAGTCAATGATTGAGACTGACAATGGAATAACTTTTTCTTCCTTATTAGAAAATGTTTAAGTATAGAAGATTGTGTGGTGTTTGGCTACTTGGAAGGTTGCATCTGTGTGATGCTTTTGGCATCATCACTTTGAGTGGATTTTTTGCTTGTGGTGAATGATGACAGTTGCTCCAGTGGAAAAATGTCATGTGATACTTGTCTATGCCTTCTGCACAGCAGGGATGTTGTCTTTTTTTGCTCGACCACAGATGAACAGATATATGGTTGGAGCTGTCTGCTGAGTTTTGTATGCATGTATGCATGCTCTGAAATAAATCAAGTGAGTGAGGAACAATAGCTCTCTGAAGCTGTGTTTTCCTTGGCTACTGAGTCAGTGCCTGGAATGCAGTTTAAGCAAATATCTGTAGGGATGTCCCTAGATGCAAAATATGGGCTACCCAGACAGAGACCCTTGTTGCTGTGTCTGTTCACAAGGCTGTGGACAAGCCATCTGAGTGCTTTTGGCACACTGATGTCTAATTGGCTTACAGAATTGTGTTTAATTAACAAGCGCACCATTACATGGTTTTTGAGACTTGAGTCTTAAGAGCAAGAGTGCCTTGCACAGCAGATGTTGTCCAGGAGCCTTACTAGATTCTGAAATTGAATCTGTGACACCAAAAAAAATGCTATCCAGGGAATAGATAAAAAAAGTGCCCTGCTGAAGGGTCTCTCTTGGACATGATGAACCTGATGTGCTCCCTAGAAATTCCTGCCATGCAAGGTGAGACTTTTCTAAAAAGTTCTTCTCTCCCTTGTCTGTTAAAATGGATTTAAGGTGTTTGTTAGTTACCAGCAGGCAGAGAGGGTGGGAAGACCGGTGGCATTATTGCACACATTCTGGGACATCTCCCCTCTTCCAGGACACTGGCATAGCCAGGTAACAGTGAGCATCTGAGTCACTGTAACTATTCACAGGAGTTTTAGAATCTCATGGCAAACAAAAGGAAACACCATCTACCTAATGAAAGAGTTTTTTAATATAACTTGCATTACTTTCTTCGGAACACAAGAACATCCCTAGGTGTGCAATAATGCAGATTATGTGTCTTGGATGTGTTCATTTATTGGGGGAAAACTAGAAAAAGAAGGCAAGTAATGAAATAAAAGCATGTGCTCAGTACTGCTGGCACACAGCAGAACAGCAGCACTAAGGAGAGCATCCCAAGTCTGCGGGAATTGCCAGATGTAATTCTTGCTGGCACAGATGGCATCTTTACAGCGCTGACTTCAGTGGGACTTTTGGGGATTGCAACACATCAAGATTTCACTGTTTTTTCTTGCTCTGGCCCGTACCCACTTGAAAGTTAAATATATAAACACTCAAATAAAGACACTAATTTCAACAGTTCTTTCCATGTGTGTAACCTTAGTTGTGTGCTGAGCTGGGATTGCCTCTCCCACAGCACCCACTATGCTGCAATGTTTGCAACTGAACTGTATAAAATAATCTTGTTACAGGCTTCTGGAATGTCACTGTAGTTGTTTAGATGAGATAACTTTGTCTAAAGCCAAAAAATATGTTACTGACAATAATATGAATGATCCCAGAATCCACTCTTTGGGGCTGAGTTTTATTGGGATGGACTCTAAGACCATCTTCATGAAACAGTTGTTCGATTTAAATTCATTGAGAAAGTTTATTTAGGCAAATATATCTCATCCACTGTGTGGATACTGCAAATAGAATGAAGGGCTTCCCTGGCAGATTTTGCAGCACAATCAAGCCAGTTTTTGAACTCAAGGAAACAAGACAGGCTGGCCAGACAGAGATACCCTGAGACCTGAATTGAATTTATTCAATTGATACTGAATTTAGTTCCTTCCTCTGCTCTCTGGCTTTCTATGGGAATTTGAGGTATGCTTCAAACCTGACTATTTAACTTTTACCCAAGCTGGTGACCACTGCTGTGGCTCCTCTGGAACTAGAAACAAACACCATTTACTCTCAGCATTGTTGGTGCTTATGCCTTTTTTTTCAGAATGGGGATAACAGCACTTTCTGCTCTCAGGGATCTTGTAAGGGGACATAGATTACCAGTGGCAAGTAGCCCCAATATGACAAAACCAGTTGCCATGCAAGTTTTGAAGACAGTGAAATCTGTGTGTTGACCTCAGATGGGTGAAACCACTGTGTGACAAGAAAAGCACTGAGTTAATGAGAAGGCCTGATGGATAGTGTTTACCTTTGCCTTTTATTGCAGCTAACTCTTTCAGGAGAAAAACTGTTTGTCTGTCCAATGTTTGTCTGTCAGCAGTTTTGCTTTTCTCCTTTTACTCTTATGAGCTCTTGCAATCCCACTTGTCTGTCCATGCACGATTCAGGGCCATGATGGATGAATTGTTTGAGCATGACGGCAGAGTTGAGAAAAGTCAAGACTCAGACCAAAGTCCAGGGGAGTTTTTATTTGCAAACCTAGGCATATTTCTGTAAGAAAGAGCTGAATCTCTACCTACTTGTTAATGGACTACATAAAACCTAAATTACACTTGGAAATATGAAGAAGAGGAAGAAATAAGGAGGGAAATGATTAAGTATGGGCAAAATAAAGGAGCCAGAATGTTGTTCATTTTCATAGGAGGAAAGTTGTATTTTTTCAGTCTTGCTTATGAGACTTTTTGTGATTTATTGTCATGTGCATTCAGTACTTCTGAAAAAAAAAAAAAAAAGGACCTGGGGTTTCAACATAGCTTCCCCCTGGTCATTGCCACTAGCTCTTATTTGTTTGGCTCCAGAAAAGGAGTCAAGCATTGTTTAATAAAAGGACAAAAATCCAAAATTTTCTTTAATCCTTCTTATTGTTCATATTGTCTCACTCTGTGCATGCTGCCAATAGGAAGGGAGGCTGTGTTAGCTGCTGAATAAAGAGATCTTGTATTTGTTGGCAAAGCAAATTCCTAATTATCTTCTTTGTTCTGCTTTGGGATTCTGTTTCTGAGGTGAGCTCCAGAGAGATTTCTTGGAATTTTATGCACTCTTGGCCTAGAGTAAACTGATGTCTTGAGATATCCAGCCCACCACTTGTATGAGAACATAGAGGTCTGCGTGTCAAAAAAAAGACCTGTCTCTTATCTGCTGTGCTGGAGAGGATTTATTGCCTTGGAAAAATGAGCTGCTTTCTATCCAGTTCTCTTGCAATAGTGGCATTCCTAAGCTTGCTTGTTGGCACCAGCCAAGCAAATGCAGGAAACTCGTAGTATTCTTAGAGGCGCAAAGCTTTTGCTTTGAATTTCCTATAGAAATTCTTAAGAAAAACCACCCTCTTTCTGATTTACTGCTCTGAAAATTTAACTTTGTTTAGCAGGCTTGATATCTTCAAATAAATGATTAAAGAAAATCTTTTGCGGTTTCTAAGGTGAAGTTTTTGGTTTTGGGTTTTTTTAGTAGTATTTCTGTTAAACTGGGGCTCCTCTATAACTACAAATGCTATAAAAAGTCAATAATTTCAATCTAGCATTTTTCAGCTCTTTTCTTTACACTGCAATATGGTTCTACTACATGTCTAAGACCTGTGTCCAGCTTGTGAAAATGTATGAATTTTGATAGACCATATCTGTTGTTTCTCTATACACTGTACTTTAAAAAGCTCGGGATGGGATAAAGCCAAGGACGCGGTCCCAAGATATACAATAAACTGCAATTTCTTTGTATAACCATGTAAGTGCCTTTTTCTCCCAGTCTCACAGTCATGTGAACATTTGATGTTTTCAGAACATTATATTTAATGCAAATGATCAAGAAATGTGTATTGTGAAATGTTGGCAAGATGGGGACTTTTATGTAAATCTTTTCTTTAAGGACTAAACATCCTTTCTGAAGAGGTTTTTAGCACTTCATCTTTCCCACACTTATTCTTTGCTTTTGCTCCTGGAATGCTGACAGAATAAAGTCCCCTAAATTACAAAATGTATTTTCACGTCCTGAATTTCATTGTTTAGAGGACTTATAGTGCCATGTGTTCCAGTTTTGGAAGCTTTTTATGCCTGCATCTAATTCTAAACATATATGTGCCCTCATATTGTTGCATTGCAATGCTCTTAGGTGTCTTACTGAATTACAGACAGAGGGCTCAGAAATAAACCCTTGAATATATGTAACTCACCCCTACACCTTCTTCCCTTCCAAAACTAATCCCCTTCTCTCACTGAATATTTTGAGTAATCTTGAGCAAATTGCAAAAGGTATATGAGAAAAGCAAAATGACAGTGAGTTCAAATCTACAAGTCTTCAATATTTTGATGTCCCTAAGCAGGCACAAGATCATTAGCTACCTGATATTTAGGGGAATACTTCAACAGCAAGAACAGAATGCTGATGATTGGATCAATAGAAGTTAAATATATCTACATTGCTGCCTGGATTCACTTGCTTTTCTGTAACTCAAAAAAACTTTATTTAAAGAGAATTAAGTAATTTTCTTCTTCTAGAATGGTATCTGACTGTGCTTGAAAAAAAGGAATCAAAAAAAGGTACAAACTGTGATGCTTGCATTTGAGTTTTCTGCAGAAGCATCTTGAGCACAAGTGTATGACAGCATCTGTCTCTTCAGCTATGAGTGTAAATGAAGGGGTGTTTCACTAATGTGACTTCAAAGCTCAGCATCCTCTATTTTTGCTCCTTGGTGAGCTGGGCTAGACAGTGTGTTAGCTTTTCACAATATATGAAAAATATCTATCATGTTAAACAATGAAAAATGAAAACAGAGAATATTCATGAATCTTCTCCAAAAGCTGTGAAGCTTAGTGTGGGCACCGCAAAGGGTTGGGGAGTTATAAGAGATGTGGGTGCATCAGCAGCTTCCCTCTCTTCCACTGAAGCTGCCTTTCTGCTGAAACTATCAGCCTCATCCTCACCTGAGCTCCCCCCAGGTATGTCCATGTCCCCCATGTCCCCATCTGGATGTCTTGGATTTCCTGTGCTGACCATGGATGGCCCCATGGCTACAGATTGTCCTGTGGCAGCAGCATCTTGGCTAAGCCCACTGCAGCCTCATCCTGCCCACACAGGTTTGTAGCTGATCTGGCCTTGGGCTTCCTGCTGGAGATGTGACTGGAGCCTACAGCTTCTCACTGGAGTGATGTGTCTTGTGCCACCTGGAAAAGGAGCTCTTCAACACAACACATGGTTAATTCTGCTGGAAGAGGTTTTAACTGCTTAAAGCAATTTTTCCTTTTGGAATTGAGGGATTGTTTAACATTTGACCTTTTTCACTGTTTAACTGAGATTCTGTTACAAGATGCAGGTGTGTGCATGCGAGTGTTCTCTGGTGCCCATGCCAAAATCCTTGGTGGTAAAGCGTGCATGTTTGAGTAACTTGTGGCAACAGCACTGAATCACCTTAGGAGCCCTCCAAAACACGGGCTCTAGCAGGCCTGTATTGATTTGATTTAGTTCCCCCACAGAGATCAAAATGGGAAATATTGTGGTACCGTCAGAAGACTGATTTGATTTTCGTTTTAGTTATTGGTCAGGCTGGATTTACAGAGTAGATTACTACTCCCTCTCCCCAAGAGAGGTATCATGACATATCCATTGGTTATAATATGTGATTTAGGGAGATTCCAGGCATAATTAAGACCAGAGATGATTGGAATTTCAGTAGTAAAAAAACCCTGTTTTTCTGAAGGCATCAGCTGTGAGCCTTCCCCCCTGCAGTCACCAGGCGGAAAAGAGCCTTCTTAGGATGCAGAAAGGGAGGAGACAGCCAGCAACAGGAGAAGGAAAAAAAAGAGACCTTCCCAGTAGTATTGCAGTCCAAATTTCTCTCCCCTCCACCATAACAGGCTGTTTTAAATCAATTGTTTGTTAGGAAATACTTCATTCCCACAGGCCCTGTGGCAGTGTCATCCTTGTCCCTTGTTTTCTAGTAGCTGCTCTCTAGGTTTCTCCAGACAGCTGTTGCTTGCCCTTCAATTTTATAGATGAAAGAGCTGCAACCTGAAACAGTAGATATTTTCCTCTGCACTCCTGATGCTCTGCTGTATGGAACTCTGTTCCTCCTACTTTACATTACACTAGGAAGGAGCCTCCCTGAAGATATTGAAGGCCTTGGTAATGACGTTTGTCATCCCCAAGGAAACACTGCCCAACCCTGTGCATCCTGACAGATTTTGGGGAGAAAATATACTTCAAGCAAAAGGTCAAGAAGGAGCAGCTGCAACAGGCTGATAGCCAGCTGTGATAAGAGATCAAACACAGATGAGCAAATGCAAACATCCAATGTGGAAGCAGCAGATAATGGTACATTACGTACAGTAGCAGGGCTGTCCTGAAAGTTTATTTGATCTTGACACTAGCCTTTAATTCATTTCCCAAAATTGTCAAGTTTCAGGTCTGTCATTTTCTATAACAAACATATGCTCTTCAGAGTTGGTTCCAAGGAACAGAAAGGTAAAATTACTGTGTCAGGAGGGAACTCGAGAATCACATGAAAGAAAAATCAAGCCAACAACTAAGGAACCTCCAAGCTGATCATTCCAGTGAAAAAGCAGCTCTACGCTGTGCCAAAGTTTAGTGTAGAGTTGTAAATTTCAAATATACCTTGAAATCTCCTTGCTTCCTCTGCTTGGAACATGGCCACTACATTTGCTTTGAAAGCTTTCCTTTCCTTTAAAACTGTTTGCAAAAATTCACCATATAGAATGACAGCTTCTATAAAGTGCTATGGAAATGGAAACGCCAGAGCTGTTTTGCCTTCACAATGCTTGTCCTTCCTTTTTATTCCCACAGAAATACTCAAAGCTAAAAATTTAAAAGAGAACTTACTGTTATAAGATAATGTATATAATTTCTAGCCGTCTGCTATCTGTGTTTTTCCTCAAATATCTCAAACAGCTGGTTAAAGACTCTGGCTAGCAAGCTTAGAGTTGTGGATGAAACCGCATTGTTCCTGGCTGCACAGTTTCTTAAAAGCAGGAGCCCAGCCTTAATCTGTGTCCCCAAGGGGTGTTTTGGCCAAGTGCACGTTTTTGATGTGGATTTTCTCTATCGGATATGGGATAATTGATTAATATTTTATTTATTGAAGTTTTAAAGGTGTGCACATACTGCTTGGTTTCAGTAGTCTCATTCCACATTAAAACAGCTTCAGAATGAATGAACTGGTGCCTCAAGACAAAGCTGAGGTGAAACTAGAAGCCTCCTGAAGAGCAGACAGCAGTAAAATTTAACACCTAATGGTGATAAGGATTACTTGGTTTAACAAGATTTTTTTCCCCATATTTTCTTACTTATCTCTATATGAGCAGGTAAGGGGAGGGCTGGGGTACAGGTTTGGGCACTGTCCTTAGGTCATTTGACTGCCAGCTTGCTCCCAGGCATGATTTTGGTAGCTGGTAACCAACACATGTCTCTGTAGCACTCTAACATGGTTCAGGCACAGTATGGCCCAGGATTATTCCGAATAAACAATTTGGACAGGGATACTCTTTTGTGGGAGAAAAGCAAGGCAGATAGGGTATGGGAGAAGGATGTAAAATGTAGTATAAAATCTGAGTTAGAAGATGCAACTTCACTGTAGCCTTTGATTACCAGGTTTGTGTAAAAACCTCTTGTTGGCTTCAGTGAGGGACAAGTCTGACTCTTAGTTGCATCTTTGTTTAAAGCAACTTCATCAAGCAACTCTGCTGTTTGCGACCACTTCTCTTTTCATCTCTTTTAGAGCTGTAGTTTCTTTCCATGATCTCCTTTCCTTGAATTGCTGTGCAGTGTTTACCTCCATGTCCTTGACTGTAGACATCACTAAACAGCAATAAGCTGGTTTACAAGATTTGTAGGGACCTGCAGTGAGGGCTGATCCCCTTCTCAGCAGCCTTGGCAAACTGTTAACTTCAGCAACTGTTTATTAGTCAAGACTTACCAAAAAGGAAACTGGACTCTTTCTTAAAACCAGTGTAGGCAGAGAAGAAGAAGTTTCACCATCTCTCTCTTAGGACATAATGGTCAGCTTCTGTTGACATCAATGGAAAGATTCTTCTTTTTGAAAGAACCACTGAATTGGACCATTACTCAGAAGGAAAAGTCACAGTAATTAGGTCACCCACTCATTTTCTTATGTTTTCCTTGGAAATCTGAACTGTCAGACCTTCTGAGAGCAGATCATGTCTTAGGCTGATGGACAGACACAGTGTCTGGTTGTTTGGTACACCCCTGGTCTACTGCTCTTGTTGCTTAATTCTAGACTGTGTTGATGCATTCATGAGAGAGTGCTGGCAATGAAGTGGCACAGTTTTTATATGGCAGGTCAAGTATGCAGTGTTGTTTGACCTTGGGACAGATGAAGATGTAATTTAGAGATTGTTACAAAATTACAAATTCTTTTCCATAGATGAAATTTCTTCTGAGGTGGCAACTGTGATCTGCTACCCACCTACATCTCTAGCAACTAGTTTTCAAGTACTAATCTGTTTTGCTGGATGCCATCCAAGCATGACAGTTGTGGTGAGAACTGAGTCAGAGTCTCTGGTGACTCTGAATTGTCATCAGATGTGTCAGAGCTATACCACAATACCCCTCACTTCTCAGAATAAGATTCTGATGGTCTCTATCAGGGTCACGTCCCTGTTTGAGTCCACTCCACATTTATGTAACTTTAGATCTCTAGCTAGATTTCCATTATTTTCCCACAAGTATAGCGGGAGGAAAGAATGAAACACTAAGAACTATATTATTTAAATATTTTGTGTCTTAGTTGTGTGAATTTCCATCAGTTTTGCTGAGATGTAACAGACGTGATTGGTGAAAGCTGTTAAAATGCAAAGATAAGACAAGCTGTAACCCTCTGAGTCACTGAGCAGCAGGGTCAGCAGCAGAGCTCTGTTTTTCCAGCCAGTTTAATTAAAAGACATAAACTATCTTGGCCCACTAACTTCACCCCAAAGCCTTTGCTATAAAATCAGACAGCCTAGGTTTCCCAGAAGCAGAATTTTCCCCTTTACTAGCACTGTGTTAACTAAAGGACCATAACAGAGCAGATTTTTACCGAAGAAAGAAAGCAGAAATGCTATAGTGCACTTTGAAAAGCCTGACTAACCTGTGCACTACCCTTTTCTCCTCAGCTAGAATGTGCTGGCCTCCTCTAAGGCCTGTGGAGTCCTAGTGGAGGAGTCAGTTTTTACTCTTTTTGCCCAAATGAGCTCCACTTGGAGTCTGTGGGCTCCAGAGGATTTTGATATGTAAGAAGTGATAGGAATCTCTGGAACATTTACAGCTCCCTTTGGACAAGAATCCTTGTGCATCACTGGGGGAAAAAGGACCTTCTAAGTTATTGCTGAACTGTAGTTGCATGGGAAGAGATTTGCTTGCACAGATCTTTTCACTGGGCTGTGCTGGCCCTCAGCTTGCAGTGTATGTATTGTGTTTTGCCTCCTTGGATGAAATGGAATAACAAATAGGATTTCCAATCTGTCAAAGAAGGGATGCTTCCTAAACAGCTGGTTTTTTTTCCTTAGAAAAACAAAAACAAAACAAAAAAAGAAAAAAAAGTTTCTTTTTTCACAACTTTGATTGAGTTGGAACCTACCCTTTGGGCATTCAGTGTATTTGGGTTTCCTGTGGTTGCCTTTACAGTTTTATCAATTTCACAGCTCCCTCCTTTCCTTTAAGCTTTAAGCAACTAGGTTCTCCTCCTAAGGCAGTGACTGCAGGGGCTTTTGAACTTTAAAAGGCAAAGATCTATGATGAATCATGACAGTCTGTAGAAAATGAGACATCAGTGGGAGCTTTTGATTTTGGCAAGTTTTAAAATTAGGCACTTTTTTCATCAGTAACCCAGATGCTACCCTTAGTCTAACTTCTCTGGGATGTTCTGTGCGCCGGTCCCTGCTGCCTGAGAACCAGGACTGAGGAATTTTTATAGCAAAATCTCTCCCAAGGGTCTATGTCATGGGACAATTTTGCAATTGCAATTGAATTTAGTGTAACAGCAGAATTTCTACTGAGTACAGTTTTACATTGGGTTGAGGGTATCCTCACTTTATTGCCTTGGTTCAGTTTCCCAGTGACAAAAAGTCAGGCAGGTCTCTTTATTTTAAAATATGTATCTGAATTTTTTAGGGAGTGTTCAGCTACTTTGATAGTACCTTCACCAGCTTTTAAAACTGCATAAGAGTTTCTGTGCAATGACAAATTATGACAGTGTAATAATAATTTAAGGACTTTCAAGGTGGTGAGAAATCCTAGGAGGTTTCTACTGGCATGTATTTGCGATGAGATGGAATCCATTTTATTGCCACATTTGTGTTTAGCAGTAACAGGTAAAATCAAAAGAATACAGATGTGGCTGTTGAAGATGTCCCAGTGGGAGATGAGTGGTTGGTTGCTTGATACCACGGACATGGGAAAATCCACGGCAAGTAATTTGACTGAGATCTGAGTAGCCTTTTCCCCTGTATCACGGCAAGCCTAATGACAGCATCAATAAGTCAAAGAGCTCCTTGCTCTTTTTAAAATTAGTGATAGTAATAGTAAGAAACAATTATATGCAGGGCACATATGAACTAAAGAATGTGTGTGTGTACTCAAACACATGCACAAGTTAAGGTGGCAGATTAGTTAGCAATTTTATGGCAAATGTAGGTCAGTGTTCAGAAGTCTTGGTCTGTGAGTTATACTGAGAGAATATTCTGTTCCGAATCACCAGCCAGGCCTTTTGCTTCAGCAGGGTTTGTCAGCTCTCAGCTGGTGCTCCATGTCAGGTCTTGATCATCTGTTTGCGATAACAGGGGCGGAAACGCCAGAAGGCACAGATGAACTCCTCAGAAACAAGCATTCTATTTCTGTATAAATATCCCTTGCAATAAAGGGAAAGGAAGAGAAAATACAGCAAATCTGTTACACAGTATCAGCAAAACTGTTGCTAAATAGAATGTTTTTATGAGCAGTCGGCAGATGCTGAGGCTCAGATATTAGCTTAGTCACTGTGTAACAAATTACAGTCACAAGACTCAGTTCACTTTCACCACCTTGTTCTTGTTTTAATGGCAAATAAAGATCTAGTTTTTGGTGGGAGGGTGGGGGTTTAGGTTTTTTTTGTTTGTTTTGAGGTTGGTTTTTTTCAGTGAAAATTCATATTCCCTTCTGACATTCAGCAGACTGCAACTTAAGTCAAGAACAGAGAGCTTTGCAAAGACCTCATTATCTTTTTCTGATTTATTGGTGTGACTTTGCCTTGTCTCTATACAGATAAATCCCTTGAATCTCTTTGCAAGCTTTTGTGTTTAAACCCTTCTGAGGTCAACAACTTAGTGAATATAACATGTAGCTAGTCTAATTGTTACAATAAATACCTTCTTAGGATTCTTTTCTTATTACCCAGTGTAGTTTTGGGGCTTTGTGGACGTCTGTAATAGTCTTAACTAATCAATTCAAAAAGTGATGGTTGTGCCTGAGGTCCAATGAATTTTTATTGTCCAATACATGTCAAAGCAATTTAGTAGGGAAAAAACCTTCCTTGGGCCCAACAGAACTGGATCAGGCCCTACACCTTTGACAAAAGTCACATGGCTCGTGGAGCAGAGAATAAAGTTATAATTTGCATTTGCTTGCAAAGATGGGAAAAGAAAACATACTCTCTGCAGCTACTAAATAGAACTTATGCCTGAATGGTTTCTGGTTTGAACTGTCAAGAGAGAGCACAGCACACTGGCTACACATGGATCTAGTCATTGTCTGCAGTAATCAAGACAGAAAAGATTTTACTCTTTCAGACTTCGGATTTTACTCTTTCAGGCAATTACACTTCTCTCCAGACATCTAAGATAATAAAATAAGATCAGGAAGAGAGACATTTTTCATTCTTATCCCACAGCCCTTTATCCTTTGTAGCTCTAATTTTATGACAGCATCTCTTTCCAATGAAGGGTCTATGTGCCACCACTATCAGCTGAGAGATGCTCATGCATCTGTGCTCTGGCTTATCTTCTATTTTAAAATGCTCTGGACAAAAGGCATTTGTGGCAAACCAAAGCAACCTGCAGAATCCAGCCTACAAAGAGTAAGTAGAGGGTGTCTCAAACCATGGGGCTCTGAAGTGTATCATATTTTTTTATATTGCATGTCTTGGCCATGTATATAATGTGATGTTAGTAGAGATATTTATTAACATGGTAAAATGAGTTGAACTGAATAAGTTTGGAGGCTAACCTGCTGTTTTCACTTACAAGACACAACCAAATGTGAAACATTCAACTAATTTTGTGGCTGACTGGTGCAGTATGCTGGAGGGAAGGGATGGCATCCAGAGAGACCTGATACCCTTTAGGGATGGGCCTGTGTGAACCTGACTAAGTTAAACAGGACAAAGTACAAGATCCTACACCTGGACTGGGTAATCCCCAGTAGCAATACAGACTGGGGGTGATCAAATTGAGAGCAGCCCTGACAAGAAACACTTAGGGATATTGGTGGAAGAAAAATTGAACATGAGACAGCAATGAGCACTTGGAGCCTAGAAAGGCAATCCATTCCTGGGCTGAATAAAAAGAAGTGTGACCAGCTGGCTGAGAGAGGATTTTCCGACTGCTACTCTGCTCTTGTGAGATGCTGCAAGATGGAGAAAATCCATAGGGCAGCCACAAAGATGATCAGAGGGCTGGAGCACTAGAAGGTTCCAGGGAGAGCTTACATCATCCTTCCAGTTCCTGAAGGGAGCTTATGAGCAAGATAGGGACTTTTTATTCTGGCCTATAGTGATGGCACACTGGGCAATGGTTTTAAGCTGAAAGAAAGTAGGCTTAGATTGGTCATGAAGAAGATTTTTTTTATTATGAGGGTGGTGAGACACTGGCACAGGTTTGTCCAGAGAAGTTGTGGATGCCCCACGCTGAAAGTATTCAAGGTCATGTTGGGTATGACTTTGAGAATCCTGACCTCATGAATGATGTTTCTGCCATGGCAGAGATGTTGCACTAGATGATCTCTAAAGGTCTCTTCCAACCCAAACCATTCTACGGTTCCAAGTTTTTCAAGCTGTTGTTGTAGAAGTTCGGGGAAGTGCAGTAAATGGTTGGGGTTTTTTGTTATCTCCATTCTCTGATCACACCTCATAAAGCATTGAACACTTGGAGAGTGTTCATCTTTTGTAAGGCTGCATTTCATTTGTAACATCTGGTGTAAACAAGTAAGTTCCTTTTAGATGCTGAATGCTTATTCTTTTGAAATACTTTGCAAATTTTCCAATATTGTATTATTTTCCTTGCTTGTGGCTTATGTTTGTCTGCCGTTAATGAATACTGTGTGTTTAGGATAGAAACACTCTCCTATTTTACCTGAATGGAAATTACTCCTATGTGTGTGCCTTTTCAGCATGAGGTAGTTTACAACTACCCATTTCTTTAAAGTGTCCTATGAACAGTTTTCCTATTTTAGTTTTACTAAACTGATCCTTGGAGAACATCTCCAATGTATTTAAATAACTTTCAGTGTTTGCATGAGTGGATGAGAGCAGCCCTGTTCCCTCCTGAGCCAGGGAACTCACCACCCTGTAACCATGTGAGGCAGTTCTCCAGTTGCAGGGCCTCTTCCTTGTGCTTGTATGGCCACAGGCTTTACTGCCTTGTTTGTTCAGTGGAAGAGAAAATCCCATGAAGCATACAGAAATATTTGAGGTCTGCTTGCACTTTGCTACACTACGAAAATTCAGGGAGGAGGCATTGGGATGGATTCTCAGCAGGTGAAAACTGGCCAGGCTTAGGTGAAAGGAATGGTGTTTTGCCCTGCAGCAGTTGTGGGTTTGCCACTGTCCACTAGGATATTGAACATTAAATAAAATGTCAGAATAAATGTGAGGGCAAGTTTTTAGGGAGAGCTATCATCTTAGCTCTCTTTATTACTAGTGAAAGATTTGTGGAAAACAGATGAACACTTTCAGGGAATTGTTTTTGTGCTCGAAAACTTACCTATTATCCAGTTGTGGCAGTAGGTCCAGTTAAAGGTATTGATTTTCCTTAAAAGAATTTACTTGCTCTTACATGCTAAAGCAAGTAAAGTAATATTTGCTTTTAAAAAATATGTTGAGAATCAAAGGTGAATTATCATTCATGCCTGTCTCACTTCATATGTGGGAACAAACTTGCAGGCAATATTATCCCTAAATTAAAAGAAATGTAAACAGACAGGTGCAAATCAGGACTGTACAATTTCCTCCCCATTGCAGACAATGCTTTTCACATGAATTTTTATGAAAACTGGTTTGGGATCCTCAGTTCAGATTTTTAATCAAGAATGAATTGCAAGTGATCCTTATTCAGTTAGACAGAAATCATGGTTTTGGTGATCTGGCAAAGGCTGTTCACCTTGGTGAAGTGTGTGAATTACTGACTACACAGTGCACAAAAATATTCAGAATTTAGACCCATAAAGAATATTTCCACTTCTGTTTCAGTTTGATCTGATCCTGTGAGATACTGAGCGCAATGATGATCAGGTGCCCAGCAGACAGAAGTTCACCATATCAATAGGCTGAGGATTTATATTGGTTTTATCTCAGTGATACTGAGAACAGCTTTCAGCTTTTGTGACAACTCCTTACATCTTTGATGTACCATGTCATGCTGAATGGTAGTGATGAGCCAGGATTCCTCTGCCCCCAACAACATTTGAGCCAACCTGGACAAAATTCAAAGGTACCAGCTGCTGGGCTTAGCTGTGCCCTGCAGTGGGTCTGCTGGAGCTGGCTGCAACCCTCTGAAAACCCCACTGCCAGCTCCACCCTGTTTATACCAAATGCCTTTCTGTCTTCCCTTTGACCTGCCTTTCTGGTTTTTAGATCATTATTATTGTCTTCCAAGGTATGTTTTGCAGAAATATTTGTCTGTACAGGAAGGTGTGCTAAATAAATAAACTTGTCACTCCAGCAGGGGATGAGTAATAGCTCGTATCCTCTCTATTTGGATTCTATCCAGGACTTTGAGACCTAGCCTCTCATTGAGAAATCAAAAGCAGTTGTGATCTTTCCTGACACTCCTGGAGCATAAATTGTGCCAAAAGTGGCAATAAGTGAAGGTCACAAGGCTGGAGTTCATCTGTCATTTTGTCTTTCTCACAAGGGGAACTTCCTCTCCCAGGCCTTCTCCAGCCCCATTGTCTGCAGTTTGCCAGGCAGTCCTGGAACATGCAGCGAGGAGCAGGGCTGAGGCAGAGCAGATCTGCTGTCCTTCAGCACAATTAGTAAGTGCCAGAGTTTAATTTACATGCTGTGTGTCCAGAAGATGAAAGAACAGATTTGAAAGGGCTATGGATGCAAACAAAAATGAAGACCAATATTTTCAAACACAGCCACTGCATGCCCATGTACTTAGAGCAGATTTTTGGCAGCATTCCACATTGCATAATCTCCAAAGGGAGCAATGTTTATTGAATGAAACCACTCTTTTTTAGCAGTTTTGTTCTGTAGCAGAAGGTGTAGCTTTCATGCCTCTGTTTGTAAAGGCTGGAGTGTAGGTTTAGCTGCACTAAATTCAGTAAGGCTTCCCCACACAGGATTTAGAGCCAAAGAAGGGTCCCAACCAGGGGACCTTCCTTGCTTCATGTCTTCACACCAAGGACTTTGGAATCCAGAAAATGACACGATTTGCAACTGCAAAAAATCTGAAATCTTGTAATAACGTTTGATATTTCAAACCCAAGTTTTACCTAGGACTGAACCACAAGATAATGGAGACATGTCCCATTATATAAAGGTGGGATGTGAAGGAAAAGTGTACTTGAACTGCTGGCTTTTCTGCAGAATTGCTGTGACAGGCTCAAGCTGTTGCTAAGAATGCAACAGGAGTTTAAAGCCAATCCAAGGAACATATGACAACCTGAAATTCAAATTAATTAATGCAATAATAGGTGTTATTTTAGAAAATTAACTAATCAAATGGAAAGATCTGCTAAAACATCCTCAGGTTACTGCAGTGTAAGTTCCTTTCCCAGATAAGTTTGATTTGGTTCACAGTAAATATGAATGATAATCAGAATGCTAAAACATATCTGCTTAGAAGATTTGTTTTTACTTTGTAATTGAACCTTTTCATGAAATAAGAAAAAAAAGAGTGGGAGCAGGGATCTCTTACCAAGGAATTTAAAGATCATTTTAACACAAAATCTGCATGGTTTTACATAGTCTGTGAAATTTGAATATCTTCCAGATAATTGCTTTTTACTTTAATTGATTTCCCATATGCTATGATATAGATGCCTTTGTGTGTTTTCAGGTATTTTTTTATGTTCTTCTATTTTAGTGTGAATGTGCAGTAAAAATAAGTCCAGTAGGTGTCACATTTAGATGTGAGACATCACTTAAAAGGCTGCCCAAGGTGGAAGTTGAGTCTATGGCCCCACCAACAATTTTCTGCTGATCTGAGAATGCTCAAATGGCAAAGGTGGTTTGGGGTACATAGGTAATTCCTTGATCAAGTAACTCAAACCAATCTCTTGAAGTGCTTTGCATACCAGGCCCTGAACTTAAATTTAACTTTCATTCCTGTCAAGAGGCTGTTGCGGTGAGAAGACCCCTGGGAAATTGCATCCATACTGACCTAAGTTTTCCAGAGGACCCAGTCCATTTCTACTGTAAATCTTTCAAAAGCTGTTTCTTCAGTAAGCCAAGGAAATCTGGTTCTGGAGGTATGCTGGACATGCATTTCTAGAATATAATCCAGGCTCATATATGCACATTCATGGTGAATACTCTTTATCTGAAGCTCTCCCTACGGCTTTCTCATGGCTCAGTTTGACATCTGAGAACAAAACATACAGGGAGCCTTTTGTCTCCCTATTGTTACGGAATTGATGGCAGGTAAGCTTTGAGTGTAGCATATATTGGGGGGAAAGCTTATATTTAAAGATAATGGCTCAGCAGGGAAAAAAGATCTTCCTGATGTTCCCTTTCTGAAAAAGCTGGTGTATCACCCTACCAAGAGATAATTACTGAAAGCCACATGATCTCATCAAGTGTCCCTGTGATTATCATGTTGGTCATTCAAAACACAGCTGTATGCAGTTTGGCTAGCAAGGCCACCTATTTAATTTGGTGCTGTAATCACAACTTTTACAACTGTCCTTTTAAACCACAGGACTGCTCTCATCAGCTTTACACACTTGTGAAAGAACACAGCTTCCAACCGAGTTTTCATCCACATGAAGATACCTGCACCTAAGAAAGCACTCCTCTTATTTTTCTTTTACAGCAGGCTAACGTGCAACAGCTTCTGAGATTCCAAAATTAGTTGTAGCTTCACTAGCCAGATGCATTTGTGATCTCAGAGTCAAATTTTTAAACTGTGAAAAAATGCATAAAGATTTGTTTAAATCAGTAAAGAAACACCAAATTTCACTATTTTATTACCTGATTACAAAGATCTGACAGCATTTTACTTCTCTTAAATATTAGTTGGATCACTAAATCTCATATGAAGACTTCTTTCTTGCAGGTAATTTTATTTCAGCAATTTTATTTTGTCCAGTGTTTTATATTTGGTATTTGTTCTAGAAAAAATTCCAAGAAAAGCATAAGCAAGTCTTGAAAACAATGGCACCACATCAGCCAAATTAAGTGCAATGAAATTATGAGTACGTGCAAAATTGATAAATGTTGTTTAAATGATGTCTCACACTAGAGAAACTGAACTACCATTCTTGATAAATCCAAGTTTTGATCATTCATTGTTTTAGAAATAATGAAGTAAAGGTAAAAATCAGAGAGAACACAAGGTTCAACAGTATTTCTCATCAAAATTGAAACAAAACCCCACAGTACCTGAAGAAATATCATGCCTAGCCCTGAAAAGGGAAAGAAGAGAATATCCAAGTGTAGATAATTTTCAGTGAAGTACAGCATTACTAATCATAATTTGAAAGAAATAGTCCAATACGTTTTCTTTCAACATGTACTTTTCTGGGCTTGCTGTGTATATTGGTTTCAAGGGTTTTCATAGAAGTATGTATGTGCAAAACCTGAAGTGTTGAATATTTTTCTTTCTGGAGCAGACCATTCATACTCCTAATGGATATGAACAGACAGATTATGGGGGAAGTTCTAACAGAGCAGAACATCTTGTTGATGAAGATATTGTTTCTTTATATGTGTGGATGCTGTAATCAACTCTTTATTAAGGGGAATAAATCGATTGACTTTAACTTGCAGCTCTAAGACAACTAATATTCCTTTCTAAAAAATCTCTGATGCTTTTTGCCTGCAGCAGCTGAACATGATAGAAATAATTATTAATTCATCTTAATAAAATTTCTATGAAGTGATCAACCTGAATGTTTAGCTTTAATCAAGAGAGCAAAAACATTGAAAACTTGAGTGATGTACTCAAGTACAAAATCATAAGCACAGTGGCAAAATCTGAAATCAAGACCTGATCTGGGTTAACTGACTGTGCTGAGACCCCACTAATCCTCTCTTAGAGAGGAGAGTCAGACAAAATTTGCAAACTTCGTGGATATTCAAATTGAGTTCTGATCCCAAGTTGCCAAGTTTCACATCTCAAAAAACATCCAGGTTTGAGTCTTCAGCCTTGCGGTGTGAAGAATGAATGAACTGGGACCTGTATGAACAGAAATGATTTTGGTGTAGGGTCTATCTGTTCCTCTGCTGGACTGTAAATTCCAATTACTTTTCTGTGATCCATGTTTCAGTGCCCTACTGACAAGTGGAAGTGTGTACAAGTATGGAAGTTTGTTGCAAGAACAAATGAGTGACTACAGAGAGATTATTCATTGCACCCTTCCACAGCTCAAACACAGAATTAATTCAGTGCAGATGCTGAACAAATGGTTTGAATTTTGTTGCAGAGGATGATGCTAGTGGCTGCTGACATGGGGAATAACTGCTGCCTCCATGGGACTGCACATTGCTTGAACAAAAGTTCAGACTGATGGGTTTTTGCCATTTTGGATCAACTTCACTAGCAAGGTAGGTAGGCAAGGGAATCCTATATGCCTGGGGCCATGCCACAGTCACTTTTCTTGTATCCTCTGACCATCAAAACTTGGAAGAGAAAAAGAAAATGGCCTTTGTTCAGCATTATGTGCAGTGCTATTTATTCTAGAGAATTTCTCTGGTGTTGACATATTGGCTTGAGATCTTCATCAATACATATTGTAAGTTATTACCGTAATGTCCATGGACTTTGAAATGCTCAAAGGATTTGTATAGATAATATATTGACATCAAAACTTCTTTCAAACCTAGTTTCCGAAAGAATCAGGTATAGTTGGCCATATGCTATAAAAAGAGTAAAAGAACATTATATGGTTGCCAAAAGCAGCAAACAGTTTTTGGGAAACAAATCTTTTCCTTACATCCACACTAGATCAAATTAGTCTGAAAAAATAATATTAAAATGATATCACAGTAATAATTACTATTGGACGAAACATACCAGAGTGAGAGAAATGGAAAATGGGGAAACAACAGGGGAAGAATCAGATTAGAAAACTTCCTCATCATCTTCTGGGTTAGACAAGTTCATTCTATAACATTCAAGGCAGAGCTGTGGTGAGAAAGAAAAATGGAGAAATCATAGCTATGATAAATGTTCTCCCGACAGAGCCAGGATTTTACTTGGCACAACCAAACCTGTTTCATTCCACAGATGGGGGCTGTGGAAAGCATCTCTCATGCTGGCAAAAGAAATTGCCTTCATGGTATGTCTCCCCTTTGTGTAGTGGCCTATGAGGTATCCTGTGCCTCAGCCTACATCACGTGGAGGAACTACCCCTTACCACTTACAACTTACACTGAATCAGTGTAAATATATGCAACATGCAAACCAGGGAAAGAATGGCAGAAATAAAACAGTTACAAATTTAAAGGGACATGAGCACTGAAAGCAGCTAACTGTAAACTGACAGGAGCTAATGAAGTAATGGGAAAAGAAAGAATAAGTGAATTAAATGGAAACATTGGGGTAAAAGGAGAAAATATTTCAGAAGAAACCTACAGGTATAGATAATTAAATCAAAAAGACTTATTGCTTCTCGTTAGAATTATGTTCTGGAGCACAGCTATGAGCTCGCAATGCTCTTAATTCTTTCTAGGATATTGAAAATTCTGTGAGATGGAGAGACATGGTGATTTCTTGTGGAATTGCTACCTAGTGCTTATCCTGAGTTGATTCAAAAGAAGCCATCCAAGCTTAAATGAAAAGACTGCTCATCGCTGGAAGTTTTACGTGGCCGCTCGTGTGTTCATCTGACGTGAGGAGATAAGTGTGCCCCATGCTTCTGTAGGGTGCATGGCCAAGAGTTATCCTTAGTGTCATAGAAAGCAAACTTCTACTATGATTGCTATGGTGCTCTGGAACTTCAATAGCAACTGAAGGAGTAACCAACTCAGGACCCATTCCTAGGAACAAAAAAAAGCAAATACCCATTGTGATAAGTTATTTTTTCCCCATTTTATCAACCTCTGGAGACTAAACTCCTGAAAGTGCTGTTGGTCAAACTGGCAGACAAGGGGGCTAATGGCTTTCAGCCCTGGTAGCTTGTGGGATCCAAATGAGCAAATGATGATGGCATGGTGATGGTTTCCAGCTCTTTGAAGGAAAACTCCTGCTGATTTGGAAGTTCTCCTTGATGAAAACCACATGTCTATACTGAACTTTCTCTTCTATTTATTTTAAATTTCCTATGAAAGTAATTTCTATGTGGAGGGATAAGGAAACTTCGTGCTTAAAGAGAAAATCTAACTGCAGTGCTTAGAAGTATGTTTATTCAACTGGGAAGTTCACTGTTGAAATAGGGATTGACAGATGTTAGCCATATTTTATCATTGCTCTCATGAATGCTAGGACTAGAAATGCTCAGGAGCAGCTGATGCCAACAGTAATCTGAGCCATCAGACCTCAGTTGAACATGTACCGAGAAGATTTATTCTTGCTTTTTTTCCATTGTGCTTATTCCAGACTTCCCACAGCAGGTCTTAATGAAAAATATTCCAAATTTCAGTGACAGTTCCAAGTAATTGACAGATGGAACAAAGTGCACCAAGAACTTGATCAAGGAAGAGGACACCTGAGACAGGATTTTGGAGAGATGCAGGTGATTATCTCTGATACTCCGATCCTCAAGACCTGTCAGCTTGCTCCTG
This sequence comes from Grantiella picta, assembly GCA_013397955.1. Lineage (NCBI taxonomy): Eukaryota > Metazoa > Chordata > Aves > Passeriformes > Meliphagidae > Grantiella > Grantiella picta. Next base: position 471,242 of record VZRM01000340.1, on the reverse strand, counting down.
AAGCTGGATATGTCTACACTGTTGGGAACTTAGTCTTTGTCTTTCTAAGCAGCCAAAGCTTGTCTTCTTCCCTGTCCAGAACAACTTTCTTTGTGCTAATAGTCATCATGTAGCAAGCATTCCATGCCTAAAACCTTAAAAGGATGCCAAATTTGAGCAGCTTTGCTCTGTCTGCCTTGCTTGTAGGTGTGGCTGCAGTAGATGATGGAAAAAGGGCACATCTGCCCCAGGCTGGCCTCAAGCACAACATGCAGCAGCAATGGCTTTTGTGCTCAGGCTGCCACCAAGTCCCTTTAATGCAGCACTGCAGCCCATGTATTGCTCTGTCTGCTTGTGAGATATTTTGTCTGATGAGGGTGAGAACTGCAAGGCAAACCAAATTCAGGATATGAGAAAGCTTCCCCTCTGTTACTATGTCCCTCTGCCTATAAATAAGTCGACACTCATTTTAGCAGGAGAGTTGTAAAATACTCATTAATTTCACCAGATGAGGATTAGCTAAACAACCTACTAGTTCATGGCTTGTACACTGCAGCTTATGGTAAGGAAAGTATCCAGGAGTGGTTCTTAATAGAAGGGATTTTCAGATTTATGTCTCTCCATGATGTATCCCTGCCATTTTCACATGAACCCACACACACACTCATTTGCTTAATACTCTTGATTAATATCTTGAGAAAAGCAGAAAGACTTAAAGATTCACTCCAGGTCAGTGTTATGCTCAGCTGTGTAGTCTATTCATATTCTCACCACATAATGTTCTGCTTCTGATAAAGGAATAGACACAACCAATCTGATTGATTAATGGGATGCAGTTGCAAATAATGTTGCTATAAATGTGTACACTGAACTAGTCACAAACAGCACAATATACAAATAAGTTTTTGTTAAAGGAATTTACAAATAACTTCTTCTAAAGTATATGAAAAAATATTTTATAACTTCTCTGTCTAAGATTTATAGGCAGAAAAAGCAGGTAAAATTCATTGAAATAGTGATTTATTGCAAATACTTACTTTGCTTTCAATATATTTGTATGCGAATGCAGAGAGCATATGCGATTTTACGAAGGAGGGAGAAATAATTCAGTGGTTTTTTTGTTTCTATACAAACAAAATCACTATGCAAGCTTTGGAGGCATGGAAAAAAAGAGGAAAAAGCAGAATTTTTATGTTTTCCAGAAGCGCCTTGACGTATCAGTCCTGATTTACTGCACCTCATAAGAATTTAGAGAGAATGTTGGAGATATTATTTTCCCACCAGGAAGCACTGAATGGGACTGCTGTGGAGTGCTGCTTCAGCAGTACACAGGAGTGCGATGTTCACCACAACTGGTTGAGAGATGCTGCTTCTGCTCAAGAGTTAAGGCTACATGCTTCCACACCTCTCTGGGAATCTTTCTACTCTGGAACATTAGCTTTGATCCAGAATTTATGAAAATCTGTTTAATAGCAGTGCAGAGAACGAGTTACAGAGCCATTTATAACAGCCAAAATAATTCAGCCATGACCTCTTCATGTTCCCATAAAACTGTTTTTCCCTCGCCATCAGGAGATGAGTCAGCAGTAGTGATAACAAGAGTTAGAGAAACGCTGGAAAAAACAAGTGTCCCAAGTACTTTGGCAGTGAAAAATTAAGCTTCAAAGTGATTTCTTCATGGAACATTTTTTCTCTCTCCAGGACACCAAATTGACTGACTATATTAAATAAAGAAGAAAAAGAGGGGGAGAGAGAGAGAAAACAGGACTTGGACAATATTTCCCAGTGTCTGCCAATATCTAACATGCTTTTGGAAAAGTTGCGTAACACAACCTACCAAGAGAGCCCTGTTTGAATAGAGGTTAGTAATCCTTTCTATTTGGTGCTATGTTTGTGGTTTTGCAGAACTGACCCGTGGAGCCTCATTTTTTGACTGGTGTAACAGGCTGCATTGTTTCTTAAGCCTGTAGGGATCAGGAAGTTGTCCTCTGAATGCCTGCCTGACGAGAATTTGCCATCAGTTTACCATCAGCTGCATTGTTCTTCCTGTAGGACACTTTGAGTGATGGGAAACCTTGAATGCTCTCTTTTGTGAAGGAGAGTCTTTGCCTCCAGTGATCAAACATACAGGTACAATATCAGGGAACTTGCAATTTAGTGTTTTATATTTGAGAGAATTTAAACATGAACTGTTGCAAAGGTTATTTTCTGTTTTGCAGTGTTTTCAGTATAATTTCTTCAGATATTTTAATCTACTCTGCATAACAAATTAAATGCAGTGTTGCACGAAGTTTTTCACTACAGGTAAGAGTCGACAATTTAAATTTTCTAACATAGGAATGTAAGTTCTAATGTTTAGCTACTTTTGTTATCATGGCCTTTGGATAATGACTATGAAGAAAAAGACAAGGCAAAATGTTGTAAAATAATTTTTTGGTCTTCTTCATGACAATGAGAGTAATATTTAAGAGGCATGTTCCTATGTGTGAGGAAGTTTGTGTCCAGGGACCTCTTCAAGGCTGATAACAACCTAAAAACTGCTGCCCAAGTCTTAGCAGGAAATCTCCCTTCTGAATACCAGTTTGGCATGGGATGAAACATTATCTCTTTCCTGAAGTTTGGGGCCAACCTACCACCCAAAGCTACTGTCTTTATAATTTCATTTATGTCACAGACCCACCAGAGTCCCCTTGCACAGACGTAGGTTGGGCATGGTCATGCCACACCTCTGACAAAAGTCTTGTCAGGTCAGGTTTTTTTGTTGGCTGGGCTATGCATGTTTGAACCTGGAAATATGTGCATCGAGTTGCTTCTGGAGCAGATCCAGCAAAGAGTGATAAAGATGATGAGGGGACTGAAGCACCTCTGTTATGAGGAAAAGCTGAGGGAGCTGTGCCTCTTCAGCCTTGAGAAGAGACAACTGAGAGGGACCTTATCAATGCCTATCAGTATCTGAAGGGAGGGTGTCAGAGGTTGGAGCCAGGCTCTTCTCATTGGTGCCAAGAAACAGGACAAGAGACAACAGGCATAGACTGCTGCACAGGAAATTCCACCTGAATACGAGGAAGAACTTCACTCTGCAAGTGACCGAGCAGTGGAACAGATTGCCCAGAGAGGTTGTGGAGTCTCCCCCACTGGAGATGACCCACTGTGGTCCCTTCCAACCTGAGCTATTCAGTGATTCTGTAATTTATACTCTCAGATCCCTCTAGTGCAGGATTTTTCTATGCTGGTGCTCTGTGTAGTTGGGGAAAAGGAAGCTATGTGGCACCTATTCACAGAAATGTAACCATTCAGGGGACTTTCTTGGGATAGAAAGGAAAGAATGGGCTTTGGGCATTCTTGAAGGTAGGTGGCAGCTGAACTGGGGAGGTGAGGCTGCCTCTGAGAGTGAAAAATTGACCATTTTTAATAGACTGCAAAAAATATTTGTTGCCATGACTCTAAAATGTTGTTTATTGTAGGACTGAGTCTAAAAGAAGATAAGCGTTTCATGAGATGTTTCCCTAGAACTTTACCCTCAATATTTGTTACTTGAAACTAATAAGTGAAAAAAAGTGACCATTGCTATCTTGTTTTATTGTTCTGGTGGGCACTTTCCTGTGCATAATGCTCGAGCATCTGACTACACCAACAAAATCTTTACCTTGACCCACTCTCTTCATAGTCATGAGGATGTCTGTCAAATTAACTGGGATTTGAATGAAACCTGCTGAGAGGAGTGTAACATTCCAGCTTTATTCAACTTAGAGCTGTGAGAAATATTCACCACAAAACTTAAAACTTTTCAAGGGAGCTTAGGCTGAATATCAAATGCAGGGAGGGATTTACTGTTGGGTGGGATTCATGTAAAACTCTACTTTTGACATGCTTTTGACCTGAAACCTGACAATGCTCAGATATTTTGACTGAACTTACTTTCAGGCTACAAAGCCAGAAGTTAAAGAAAAACTCAGAAACTGCAAAGGTGGCATGAAGGGCTCAAACCAAATCTGCTTCAGATTTCATGCTGGATTGAGCTAGGTGCTGCTCAATGTTTCTGCTTCCAAGTAAACAACAGGCATATTATTAAGGCATTGGCATCTATTGCAAACATGAACACAGATTAGAATATTGTGAAGCCTGAAAATAATCAAATCAGTTTTGTATTCTCAGAAAAAAATCATGAACTATGAGGACAGGAGTGTTACTGGTGATTTCCCCAAAGATTTGCTAAAGGGCTTGCTTTAGAATCCCAGCTGAGATGGAGCTTTGCTGAATATTTAATCTGAGTTGTTAATTGCTTGGTGTTGCCTTAGCACTATCCAGCCATCTCAACCTTTGATGATGAGCAGCAACTTGGAAATAATCTTGTGCAGTGTATTTCTGTTGTTCCCTACTTAAAAAGCATATCCTTTTTCCTCATCTCATATTGCATTAGGAATGACTACAGAAGATCAACACTCAGCAACAAGTAGGAATAGCAGCAGGATTTGCTCAGCTATTATGCCCAGACTGAATTTAGTGGAAAACCTCTATCAGATGGAGAAGAGGCTGTGTTATATTTGCAGATGAGAATATTCTTGGGAGAAGAAAGCTTTTCTCGACAAAATTGTTATTGCAGAGGATCAAACATTCCCAGCTCTCTGTATAGTCCAAGTTCTGAGAGCTAGAGTTCCAACAGGCTCTAGGAAAGAAGTCAGTCATTCACATGTATGTGAATTCTCTCACATGAGTAAGAGCAAAGGAACTTTGACTTGCCGAATCCTCACTTTTTTTCAGCAAGGAATTTTCTGTCTGGAGACAAAGAACATCTTACTCTCTCCCCTGCTGCCTCTTGCTGCTTATATTGCCTCCCTAATTGGAAGCTGCAGTATAGATGTGCAAAAAAGGATATGCTTTGAGCATACCTCAAGGGTGAGCTGTCTAACCAAGGAAACAGTTTCATCCTGCCTGTTGTGAAAAGAGCCTGGCGCAATAGAACACCTATTTCATTGCTCAGCAGGGCAAAATAGAGCAAGGAGAAAAGACTCTGACAGCTGAAACTGCAATACATTAATATTAATATTTTCTGTGTGCAGCATTTTGTAGTCTGGTACAGAACTATTTGCCTTTAAATTGGAGAGCTGAAGTTCCAGCATTCTGCTTTTTTTCACTGCTTCAGATAGAACTGTAATTGAATCAATGAAGGAAGAAGACATAAAATTCCAGATTGGATCTGTTGCTTGCTGCAGAGGGGGCTATGTTTTCAATGTTTTCCATCATACACCTTGCATTTGGGGCTCACAGGTGCACAAAGGGAATTAGCAGCTTTCAAAGGCAAGACTGAGGGTCTTAGCAGTGCTCTCTGCAGAGGAAAAGTACGGTCTGTCCAAAAACCTACCCACCCAGTTTTAGGTGATACCTTCAGCATAAGTGGTTGTGTCAAATCCTGAATATCAGGGTGCTCCCAGAAGAGTTTGTCCAAACTAAGAAATTTTAAAGTCTGTCTCACTGCCAGGAATGCCACAGTGCTATCACAACTGGGGCACAGCTTCAATAAGTATGATGGTCTCCATTCAGCCAATTTTAATGTTAGAAATATCCCAGCTAAAGCCAGTGGAGGTATTCAAGTGTTTAAACTTAACCAAATGCATATTTCTTATGTAGCATTTTGGAAAGGTAGAAGTATAACTGAACAAGCTCCAGATGCTCCGTTTTCTTGCTGACATTGTTTGTAAGTTGAGAGTAATATTTGTCATCAAAGACAAACAAATGGAGAATGACTCAGTCTCACTCTTGCTCAGAGGGGAAGAATCCAAAGGGAATTGGATTTCCCTGTTTAAAGAATCCGCTCAGTGAGAGGAATCCACGTATTTCTGAAACTGAAACGCAATCTTATTAAAAACTGTTTTTCTGCAGCTATTATTATTTAAGTCTGAGGTTTCTAGGTCAAACACTGCTGCATTTTTTCTCACAGAGAAAATCTAGAGGAAAGGCTTGATATTATGGTAAACTTCTGCTTCTGAAGGAAACACACAATGATTCTAGTCTCAGACAGGTTCTTTTTCAGATCAATGAAAAGTACTTCTCAGATAGTGGCAGCACCTCAACCTCAACTTTCTGTAACTTAAGCCAAGAGCAAAATATATGTCCCTTGTAGAGTCAGTGAATTCAGTGCAGATAAAACAACTTTTTTACTAGCCCCACCTCCTCCTTTCAAAACCACTGATGTAATATTGACAGCTTATTTTTCTTATGTTCTTGGGGTCTTAGTTTTTTTTTTAAAGATAGTGAAATACGTGGAAAAACAATATACTGAGTAAAATAAATAAAGAAAATTGGAAGACCACATTAAATAGTCATCTGGGTAAATAAATGCAAGTTTAAAGGGTCAGGTACTGAGTTCCTCAGAGTGTCTAAGAAATAACCTTCATTAGTTTTTGTTAACTCACCTTCCCTGGTCAAAGCCCTGTTCATTTGGTTGAATAAATTAATGAAGGAAGCTTGATGGACAGTGATAAATTAGCCATAAATAATCTCATATGTAGCAAAGGACCATTAATCCTGCACAGTTTGAACTCCACTTTCAGCATGGTGAGCAGGAGAAATTAGCTGCAATTAATATCAATGATCTTTAGATCACTGTCAAATAACTATTAGAAGGTGCATAGCTTGTGATACAGAAACACCACCTTTCCTAAGACATACCAGCACTGAGTCTCTCTCCTGTGTTATTCATGGATTTCCCTGAGCAGAGAAAGAAGTACTAGTTCTCAGTACAAGATTTACCATGGGGTTTCAGCAGGAGGGAAAATGGCTGGATTGAGGAACTAAATACTGAAGGCATTAACAGACATATGGGGATGATCCTCATGAACTGCTTGCCAGCAAGGGAGAGTGAAGGAGGTCAATGCTTTAAAAGAAAACTTTTGAGTCACATTTTCTGAGCTGCACAGTTGCACACAGTTCGCGGAAGGACGAGATTTTGCTGCAGAAAACTTCAGTGTGAAACAAGTCCGGATCAGGGGGCTGGCAAGATAAGCACAGTGCCAACTTCAATCATGTAAAGCCTCATGGCGGTGTCCTGTTTTCAGTGCAAAGTTGGGTCAGATACATTCATCATAAGCAGCACACAGGGGTATTCAAAAAAAAGTTAAGCAATGCAATACTCAAGCCGAATCTAAGAAAACATTCTTCAGTTAAATAACATATTTGAAATACATTGGACTCTTATTTGTGATTTTCCTAGGGGCAGTATTAATGCAATAACAAAACAGATGAGGCTGAATGTTTGATTTAAAAAGGTTGGGCCTTCAAGGGATGATTTACTGTCCAGTGAGGCTCTGCAGGCTGGTCTTCCCAAGGTTTGGAATGCTGCAGCAGCTCCCAGGTTTGGAATGCTGAGGAAGGAGACTTGGAGCGCAAAGCAGTCCAACTGCGGCCGAACATAAGGTCACAACCAGGAACATATGAAATGAATAAATCTTTATTGGGCAGGACTGCAAAACATTAGGTAATGGGGCCAGTGACAAAAAAAGAACTTTTTTCTGAATCATACTCCAAAATGTGCACAAGAACAGTTCAGGCCTCTAGCAAGGGGCAAAGCTCATGTTTCTAATGCTGATAGGAAAAAAAGAAAGAAAAATCAAGCAAGGGCTTTCTTCTGCTTGTGTAAGTGCATGCATTGTACACATCTTCTGTGTTTCAGTCCACAAGAACTCATGATATTTTCCGTAGCTCAGACTGGATGCAAGTGCTAACACAATCTTTTGTGCTTCTTTTCCAGCTTCCATCACCATATCTACCTTCTGCATTCTTCTCACCTTCTTTCTCACCTACAGAGGGAAAAATCAAGCTGAGAAGAAAACCAGAAAAACCAACAACCAAAACTTTACACTTCTGGGGAAGTGTTTCAGGGCTTATTTTGTCCTAAACTGTGTTTAATAGTTAAAATATCCATTCTCCCCCTCCCTATGGGAAATAGAATTCTGAGAACTCTTTACTCACAACGAATGAAACACTTAGTTGTGAATCATGTTGGAATAAATTTTTGTGTTGAATTAGTTTGTGCCCAAGGGAGATGATTACACAGTTTGAGGGGCTAGCTGGTCCATCTGTTCAGGTCAGATACCCAAGAGCTTGTGGGCTAGAAATTTGTGTTACTTCTGCAATTCAATAATGGAAACACACCATGCGCTATTTCCTCAGAACAAAGACCTATCTCCTGTAAGGGACGCGAGCTGCTAAGAGGGGGTGGGACTTCGAAGAGAAGGCAAGGATGTCAGAAGGAATCAATCCTGCAAAGTGTGTCCAGACCTTAATTGATCCTCAGTTGATCCCCAGCTGATACATTTTAATGAACTGAGTTGTGACTGCTGCTCTGTCCATGATAAAGGCTCATCCAGAAAAACTGTAACTGTAGCTAGACTATTCCAAGTACTGAACAGGTTTCCCATGTTATAAACCAAGAAAATTAATTTAGTGCACACAAAATTTATGGAATTTAAGACTGGCTGATGGGATGGACACCCCTCCATGGAAATTGCTGTTTTCAACTTAGCTGTGAGTGACAATTTACAAAAAGAGCTGTGACTGTAAAAATGTTTATGTGTCACAAAATAAATTTAGTACTGTTTGACTTCTAAATAGCAGCAATTCAGGATGTCTGAATGACATTATTTGTTGGAAACTTGGGTGTTGAAAGGATTTAGTACTGTAATGGTATTAATCATAGATGATAAGATAAGAACTCATGTACATAACCATAAAACTGAGATTTCACTGCGATCTGTTCTACCTATTTTATTATGCATTATTGTCATATAAACTACTATGCTTGGATCAAACTAAACAGAAGTTCCCACTTAGTCTAATATGACTTGTACACTTTTATTCAGCCTCAACTTTATTTTTCTTTAACAAATTATAGCAATATGACTGACAAGAGCGTACACATACACATCTGAACTTAATGTAGGCTTAACCTTAAAGTATGCCAAGGTCTATCTGGATAAACTGGGGAAGATCCTTCAGGGCAAATAAAAGGAGACCCATGTTCAGCAGGCTGATGCTATACATTCTGGCTTTTAAAATGATGGAATACAATGAAATGCTTGTCTCTAACTGGATACCTAAGCTATTCTTCCCCACTAACATTTTGTCCACTATTCCTTGTACTGTTAATTAACCATTTGGACAGCTTCTGTAGCTCCCCTGCACAATACTTTTAGTCTCTGGAATATTTTATTTTAGCTTGGCCAAGATTAACTCAGCTTTCTGTGAAGTTAGCTGTAGTTCAAAGAACAATCATGCATATGTGTGTGATATTTCTTTTTTCTGTGCAAGATGGCCTTGAATACCCTCACTGGAAATATTCCTGGGAAGCAGCAGCAAGTTCATTTCATGTAGCAATATATCAGTTAGTGGATTCATCCTGCTATCTGTACACATTGGATGGGTGTGTAGTGCTCTCCTCTGGCATGCAGTTTGCTCATTGAAATCTCTTGCGATTAAGATAGTGAACTCCTTCTCAGGAGGAGGGAACATGCAAGAGAGATGCTGGATTTCATAACCTGGTCAATGCATTATTCCATTTGGAAGAAAAACCCTTTATTCCCAGGCTTGAGAAATGAGTTTATAAAAGGCACTGAAGGCTCCCAGGGCAGGCTGGAGGAATGAGTGAGAGAGCTGTCTGCCTCCTGGCATGATGCAATGCATGCAGATGAGAGCAGGGGAAAGACAAACTTATGGCAAAGAGCCTGCTTTCCTATTAGGTACTTCCACTGAAGTTCTGCTCTGTGGATCACCACTGATATAAGAAATACTGGACTCTCAGTCAAAGCTCAGATTCACTCATCACAGGGAAAACACTGAATTTTAATGTTCAGGAGACTTTAAACAGGCTGGTCCTGCAACCTTTTAAGTGAAAAAAACTAGAACTGAAAGTTGAAAGCTAGCCCATTATCAATTAACACACTGTCTTCTTTGGATAGGTAACAGGACAAGACACCATCTGTACAGGGGCTGGGAGGCCAAGCAAATTTACCAGGAAACTCCTACAGGAGCTTTGTGACAACAGAATTCCCAAAGGAAAAGCTATTAAGGTGGTAGCAGAGAGATCAGATTAAAACTGAAACAGTACAATTTAAATATTTCTATTCATGTTTTACTTCAGCATGTTTAATCAGTAAAATGTGAATACAAGCTAGGGATTTAGGAGTGCAGAGGTAGAGTTTTTTGAAACTCATTCGGAAAGTTTAAAAAACTAACTCTGCTTTCTATTTAAATAAGTCTGTTTTATTTCTTTATATAAAAATATGTTTCCCCTGTGTATACAGCAAAGAATTACTCATCTGCATAAACCTTAACAAAAAGCAGCCAGTGTTTACAATTTCCCTCCTTATTTTAGAAGAAAGCACAGCCCCGCATTCCTATCTCCAGGCAGTGTGGCATGAATCACAGAATTGTTGGGGTTGGAAGCAACTTCTGGAGATCATCAGGTCACACAGGAACATGCCCAGGTGGGTTTGGAATTCTCCAGAAAGGAAGATCCATGACCTTCCTGAGCAGCCTGTTCCAATGTTCTGCCACCCTCAATGTAAAGAAATTCTTCTTCATGTTGAGGCGGAAATGCTTGTGTTTTATGGCCATTGGTCCTTATCCTCTTGCTGGGCACCATTGAAAAGGATCTGGCACCATCCTCTTGTCACCCACCTTTGAGATATTTATATCTTGATGAAGTAGCCTCTCAGTCTTCTCTAGGCTAAACAGGCCCAGCTCCTGCAGTCTTTCTTCATAAGAAAAGGATTCTCTTCCTCATGAAGATACATAGTCCATTTCTCCTTCCACCTTCCCTAAGGTCTGATTTGCCTCATGAGAAATTCTGACTCATATTCAGTACCAGAGAAAACTTAAAGTTGAAAGTTGATACACGCAGCTAAATCTTCTGCATTTTAAGATAGGTGAAAGGAAAATGTAAGAAGCTAACACATGCCATGCTCTGGGTGTTCACATCCTTGCTGATTTTCTAGGAACTGATAAAACTGTTAATGCTCTCTTGGGCTCTGCTTTTACAAGTTTACCCATCTTCCTGAGTATGGTCATTTTATTCTACTTGACAGAAGTATCTGCTGTATTGTTTCAGTTGTCAGGCTAAAATGTCTAAAGCAGGTGGATAGAAGACTGACCAGGATTTGCACCCTTGCATCTTGCTGATGTAATAAAGGCAAAATCCCCAAATCCCTGTTTAGTCCTGTCACAGGTGTGTGTCAGCTGTAAAATGTTCAGATTGTTTCTGAACATGTCATGGGATAGTTTCTCTTTGAAACAAGCTGATCTTCATAAAGCATGTTTAAGAAGTGCTGCCCTTCCCCAGGCATTTGTTCCTACCTCAACAATGCTCACAGCTGCCTCAATTTTGCTTGTGAAGTTGTATTTAGGGTCAGGACAGAAATGGGGTTGGGGATGGAAGGAATGGCTAATGAAATGGAAGGCAGTGAGGATAGGAGTGAGTGGCTGTAGGGAGTCTCCTGGTAGTGGAGCTAGTTGTAAAAATGTTTGTGGACACTGGCATTTGTTTTGTCAAGCATGGCACTTATTAATTTGAATCCTTCTGGCCAGGTTAGAAAAATGAGAGGTCAGTGGAATATGGATACTCAGGTGGTGGGAATGAAACAATTTTGGCAGCTTGGTTTTGCAATGATCCTGTTACTTGACATTCAACACAACTGTGAATGAAAGGTTTCCAAGAAAGTTATACAGCATCCCTGTGAAAAGGAAGTTAAAATGTCTGCTGGTAGAGGTCAGCGTTGGCTGTGGTATGTTGGCCTCCGTCAGCTGTGTGTTGGTTTTAGTCCTGTTGCAAATACTACCGGTGGAAACAGAGTCTGAATGATGCAGTGTGAGCTTGTCCTTGCAAGCCTTAATCTGGATGGTCCTACATGTTTTCAGTCAGTTCACTAGACTGTCAGACACAAAATTATTACGTTTAACAATAATGTTCACTTGAACTGCAAGGCTCTATAATATTCTCATCTGCCAATGTTTTAATTACAGGGTAGCATTTGCTAAGGGGAACTAAATTAGAAGTGGATGAATGGATTTTGATATGAAGGGGAATATTTTCTTTCTTTTTTTTTATTTTGCTTTTTCCATTTCCCAAGGAAATTACATTCTTGGGAGAACTGCAAAACCAGAAAGACCAAAATGGCCTCTCCTGAGCCATAGGGCGGAGAAGGCTTTGCAAACCAAAGGTCAGATACAAAGAGACATCTATTTATAAGTGACAAAACATAACTGTAAAATAGAGAAAAGGATGATGTACAAGTGGAGAAGAGATTCAGGAGAGAGGGGCAAGGAAAGAAAGGAAACTGTGATTTGTAGTTTTGTCAGTGATGAGTGAATGAACATTTGTGCAAAGTAGGTAAAGAAAACTGCAGTGGTGGAAGCGTTGGGTGAGGCAATACAGGGAAGGGTCAGTCTGTAACTGATGATATTGAGGGATGCCAGTGTTTCCATGGAGCTGATTTGTCGGGGAGTTCCTAGAGTCTTCAACTGCTCCGTCTGAGAGCTCTTCCTAAGTGAGGACTGAATCTTGCAGTAGCTTATGGGGTGAGGGCTGTAGCTTGCAAACCACAGGCACACAAAGTGCTGTGAGAGAAGGGAGCTCTGTGTAATCATGATATGTCAAGATGGGGACTTAGCATTGTTACAGAGCACACCTCCAAAATGGGAAGAAGAATGTTGCTTGTGCACAGCTCATAAGTAATTTCTGGTCTCTGTCTTTTTGGCTGATTAATCTTGCAGTAATGCTTCGTCATTTTTTCCTTTTTTTCTGGATATGTATAGCTGCTCTGAGAAAGGTTATTAGATATGGGACTGTATGGTATCATTGACATAACTTGCTTCTGTGTATTGAATTACTATAGATATTCATCAGAAATTGTGTCATTCTGCTGATGACAAAATCAGCTCCCATGATAATTTATTTTCCAAGAGCAATTTTTCTCTCAGACTCTCATTGAGTATATGCAGCAGCACCAGGAGCCAGCAGGAGTTTTGTGTGCATGTAGTGTGAACTTGGACAGCATTTTCACAACAAGTTTTCTCACTTGAAGAAGACAAAGATTCAAAATATTGTTTTTCTTTGGCATCCCTCAAGTAGGTTAACGTAACAGTTTATGTGTAGAATATGCCACGTTCATCCAGACATTTGATACCTCACCATATTTAAATGAAGAGAGAGGCATGAATCCAGTCCCTGGAGCCATCCTGTCCCCCAGACTGTGGGAAACTGACCTTATGCAGAATATTCAGCCAGAAAATCAACCCTGCATGTGACTTTGGGGTTTGAGGACCTAACAGCATTGGCCCTTATGTTCTTTCTTTCAAACTTAGGCATGCATAGCATTCAAGAAAACAAATAAAGACAAGTGTGAGAGAAGAATAGTTCCTACCCTGCAGAGTTTACCTTTTCAGCTTCATAGAACTATTGCATGAATTTCTGCATAAATCTGAGCACTCGATGAAGAGGTAGCCCACAGAGAACCAAATGGAACTACACATGACCAGAAAAGCATGAAAGAAAAGGCAGATAAAGTTAGATAATGTAGTTACACTGGAAATCAATGCAAATACCTAGATGTTGGTACAGCTTGCTGTCTATGTTTGTCTGCTTTTACAAATTATACAAGACAGTGATATTAAGAAAGGACACCAGAAGTAAGGAAAGTGCAAGAATTGTCTGGTAATTTCAGAAAGTAGATGGTGGCAGAAAGGTAAAAGGCACACAGGATTATATTAAGAAATTTTAGGGAGAATCAGAAGAATATTTGAATGGAGAAAATAAAATTATTCCAGTTATATAGGTGTCAAAAGTAAGAAAAGGCCTGTGTTTGATAGAAGTGGTAGAAGCTGCCTATGATGAAAAAAGTCCATTTGGATACCAGACAGCCACAGCTTGTGATTTATGTAAACTTGGAAGGAATACAGAAACTTAGCCCAAATACAGTAGCTGTCGTGAGAGATGCACAGCTCTGGAATGACAGCAAAACTTAAATATATAAACGAACCGAAATGAGGTTAAGCGCTGGCATAATTGTGACAGCAATTCTGCCTGCGGTTTTACTCGAAAGCAGCACCCACAGTCAGAAGCTCGGGTGACCGACCCAAGGCGCATCTCACGTGATTCTCACACACATGATGTTGTACTCAGTGTACACAGATCAAGGGTACATGAAGCTCTACCTTGATAATTTCTCAGGAAATCTGTGTAGATGAATTTCTGCTGGAGTTATGGTTAGAGTCTAACTTCCAGTCCAATTTTTTTTTTAATTGCTTATAGCATTCACAAATAAATTGTTTTCAGCTGAAACTTTCTCCACTGAATGTTCATTTTTCCAGATCCTTTAAATTAAATCCATGAGTCTACTTAAGGATTTTTCAGTAATAGGGAAGAAAGTCGCCTTTTCTTTTACGATCTGCTAAGACCACTTCAGCTTTAGGGGCAGAAGAACACATACTCACAGAGACTTGCAAGTGAATCGAACCTTAGGCAGTCAACTCATTAATGCAGTTGACTAATACCTGCACCACAGTAATGGGTGCAAAAAAATGGGACTCCTGTAGATTTTCATTCAGTGGGATTTGCCGATTCACGAAGAAACCTCTGGATTTTTATGTTTTTCTTTACGGAAAATGTCAGTGACAAAATCTGATCTTATAACTAAGAGATTTGTATTCTATTATTTAAACTAGTGTAGGGCTTAATGTAAAAAAAATAAATTTTCAGTGTTTTTCTGCACTATTGCACTAGCTTCTTTTCTGACTCTTCACACAAATTATAATTAAAAAAATCTAACCAACCAAAAATATCCCAAAAAGTCCCCACAAATAAACCTGAAAATAAGAAACAAGGAAATAGAAAGGATAAAGAACTTCTAGGATTTTTACTGACACTGTTTTTGTGAGCTCATGAGATTATCCTTATATTCATCTGTGGTGTAATACCTATGTCTACGAAAGGGAAAGCAAAAATTTCATGTCTGTTAGTCTAACTTGAGTAGTTTGAGAGTATTAGAAAAGAGAGTGAAAGCTATTGCTGTGAAAGATAAAAAATGCAACCTCTCTTTCAATGGAAGGTTGTGCCGAGCTAATCTATCTTGATTAGATAACCTCCTGTCAAAAGATCTGTGCTACTTATTGAAGATTTGCCATTAACAGTGTGAAGATCTTTATCATCAACAGTATTAATATATTGGAAAGGGATTTGGTTGGTCCCAGGTCTGAGAGTGGGAAGGCCTTGTCTCTGTGAATGGCAGAGGGTTAAGCAGAGAGACTTCAGCAATGACAATGATGTCGTGGGGAGCAATGGTGTGCACTTGCTGTGAGTAACTTCATGTTTGACTGTTAGAGAGGTAAAATTCAGGAACATCTCTGTCTTGGAGGTAAATAACCTAGTTATGAAGATAGAGTTTGATCATATGGCATGGTCAGCTGCAGTGGCAGACAGCTGAATCCAGGAGAATGCTTTCCACTCTGGAGTTTCTGTACACTGGCTATTGCTGTGTGTAATGTCACTGTCCTGTGAGTGTACATGTGTGCTGGTAAGTGAAGATGTTAAAGCCAGCTATGCTTCTGATTATTTCAGAAAAGGCTTTGGCTTATTACAGAAGCCATATCCATTTCTTTCGACTAATTACAAAAAAGAAGAAATGGGAATTTGAAAGTACCTTGTGTTGCAGTATCTCCATGAATGTTAGAATCTCAAAAATAATTCATGTTTATAAAGACTTTTATTTCAGTTTCTTAGCATTTTAGCTAGGATAAATTGGAAATTATTATTTTTTTGCTTGCTCTTCTTACTTCATTTAGAATGGCTACAGGGTGCATAGTTGGCATGAGGAAACTTTAAAGCCTCCCTGTTTTTTTTCTTTCCTGTTCTTTTTAAGTGGTCTCACTAATCTGAGAAGACCAAAGGTGTGAAAATCATGCTCACCACCATGGATGTGATGCCCCAACATCCTGAAAGCTCTTTGGCTTTAGGTTACTCAGCTGAATGCTTTCTATGTCTTGGCTCATGCAAGCCTGTTCCTCTGCACACCCCTTGGTACCTAGGCTTGCCTGCTCTCTTCTAGAGCTCTGCTCACTGGTATTGAACATACAGTGACAAATAGTACAAATGGATCTTTCCTATATCTGTCGCTTATTATACTTTCAAGTGCTCCCAGGGTACAGTAAAATGTGTGTGGTGTTCCCAGGGTACAGTAAAGTGTGTGTAATTTGACTTCCAGAAATCATTTGATCTCTGAGGACACTTTTAACATGCAGTAGATGTGGAGAGCTTTATGGCACTCAGAGAGAAGTGTGCTCCATGAAGGAATCAGCGTTTTTCATTGCAGTTTCGGGCTCTGCTTGTGCTGGAAATTACACAGTGCCAGAACACAGTCCCAGGCACTAACTCCATTGTCTACACTGTTAAATTGTTTGAGCAGTCCCTGGAATGGTTTTTCCCTGGGCAGTAAGCCCAGGCCTCTTCCAAACAGTTCCTGGGCATGTTTTGAGAATTAGCATGGGCCAGGCACCATGCCCAACATGTAGTTTGGATGCGGGCACCCTTTTTTGGATGATAATAGACTTCACTAGTGCCAGATGGCTTCAGAGCCAGAGGGAATAAACACAGCCTGATTGCATATGCCATGTGCTCGTGCAGAGGATCTCTTGTGCTGTAAAATGATAGCTTGACTTGTGTGTACGTGCACATCTCCATGTTAAGAAGCTGTAACCTGAAAGACTGGATTTTACGAAGGGCAGACTGGGACTTTGTGGCATCCAGGAAGACAGAGGGGGCATTATGCAATGTGTGTATCACTGAAAAGATCACAAGCACAGATCAAACCCTGGGACCACATGTCCAATGCACCATCTCAAATGGACACTAAGTATAAATTGGCTTTAAGGTCTCCTGGGCACCCTCTGGCCTTAAGACATGTTTATGTCTCTTTGCTGTTCCGACTGCCTGAAATAATACAGGGTCTGCATTACAACCCACCAGGTGAGTGTTTTTAGCATACAAATTAGAAGGTATATGTTTTATGTTTTAGGATGTGGTGTGTTCAAAGATGCAGCATCTCCTAGGATGATGTTACAAGGCTGTGTTGTTGGGGGAGAGCCAAAGTAAATGTACCCTTGACCATTGTGAACTGAGAGCATCTCCTGTTGTGTTCAGGCACAGCCGAGCAGAGTGCTTGTTGAGGTGGTCCAAAGCAGAGGTGAGAAGTGACTTCACAGGGAGACTGATCAGGGCTCCAGCTTGGTTCCCACACTGGCCCTCTCTTACTGAGAAGTACAACCACATCCCTTGGTGCTGCATTTATGGACACAACACCCTAATCTCCTGAAAAATCCTGGCAGGTTTTAGGTTGTCTGTGAAATCTCTGAGTTTAACTACTTTCTTTCATACAGGGCAAACTCTGATGGCAGAATGAGAGAAGATCTCCACATTGGATTCCTTTGTTGTTTGTATGATTATGATGCTCAAGTAATAAAATTTATTAAATGCTGAAGTTTTGCTTCAAGTAATAAAATTTATTAAATGCTGAAAATTTACTAAATCTGCTGAAAAACACATGGGTGTTCAGGCCTGTAAATGTATCTGCTGAGTTATAACTGTCCCAGTTCCACTGGAGAGTACCAATAAACTCTGCTGAGACTTTATCCCCAAAATCTTTAAGTTATTCAGTAGCTCATAGGCTTTTATGTTCAAACTCTTCTCCTAGTTTGAAAGTTTGGGATTAAATATAAAGTTACTTCTTTTTTCTTTCTTTTGCTTTCAAAATCACAAACCTATGTGGAAGAACAAAACTTGCTGCAGTATATTCAGAATAAATAAAGAACACTTCAGAAAAACCTTCTCATTCAGGAAAATTAAGAGGATAAAACATGTTCTGGATATAAAAAATTATGTTAATGATTATTATAATTAGCATTAATTAGTCTTAGCCTTTTTTTAATCAGTAGTTTTGGAGAATATGAAATATTCAGGGATAGGCATGAAAACAGGGACTGAGTGCAGAGAGTATGTACTTGAGAGATACTTGTGGCAATTAGAAGCTGCTGAAGTGCATTTCAGTATTATGCATTGAGCAGCTTGTTTAAATATTGGAGATGTCACTGGAAATGGGAAAATCCTTTGCTGTTACAATTTTTTGTCTGTCTTTTTAGGTTCATGTCAATGTGTTATTTGAGAGCTGATTTATGAGGTAGATATCTCCATTTAGTGGGGGAAAGGGAGGTGGCTGGAGACAGTATCTTCTTTAGCTGTATGACTTTAATGCTTCAAAGGTGTTGAAATTGAGAGATGACAAGGCCAACTAAAGTCTGCAGGGCAGATTTGGACAAAGAGGAAAACATAGTTAATCATTATGTCAGAAGCAGATGTATTAATAATATGAGATACATTTTCAGCACTTGTTTGGGGGTAAGGGTGACAGGCAGTGTGTGTGTGTTATCTGCCAGCAAAAAATTAAAATTGGTACCTTTCCTGGTAACAGAATTATCTTTTGGTATTTTTCCCCCAGCTTTTCACTGTGGCTCATCAGTACTACTCAACTTAATGTTGCTTGATAGAGAGGCACTGTGAAGAGCAAAGTCTGAAGCTCAAAGGAAAGAAGATCCTTTTCACTGAAGCAAAAGAGGTCTGGCTACCTTGTGAAGAAAACAGATTTTCAGTTCAGAAACAGTTGCACAGTCCTGGAGACACCAGAATGAAATATTGATGTCTTCAACTGTATTTATTTGCCTGAAGAAAGTTTACTTGTTTTGAAGACAACTGTATAACAGAGGAAGAGGTGCATGCCTCTCCCATGTCATATACAGCAATTGCCAAATTTCCACCACTTCTGCTGCAGGAGTGTTAGCAGTGCCCTGGAAATGCCTTTTATAGAGTTTTGTCACTGCTCAGGAATATCACAGCATATATTAACACTGGCAGTTTTTCATAGTCACAGTCACCTTTAGATGCCAAAATGCAGTCATTTGTAGAGATATTGGACAAAAGAAATGGCTTCATGACCTAAATATATCCAACCTGTCAAGACTCCTTCTTATACACCTTTTTGCCATAAAAAGCTGTCAGGAAAATAGCCTTTGTCATCCCCTTAAACAGTGTTTATTTCCGTTTGTATGGAAAAATATTTTGAGATTGATATAATGGGCATTTGAGGGTATGTCTGTGCAGGAGGCAAATACTTTAAGCAAAGAGAAGTAAGCATTTGCTGGTGTGCTCTGAGACAAACATTTGGTTGAGAAGTTGCACAAGCACTGCTATAGGAAAAGAAGGCACCAGACTTCCCTCTGAAAATGGTACAGGTATGATTTCAGATGGATGTTTTACTCTCTAAATGCCTGCAATCCATGGTCACCAGAAATAACTGCCCCATGTGGGCAGCTGAGATGCAATCGTGTTATTTCCCAAGAACAATTTCAATTGCAGAGCCTGCACAGTCCTTTGGGCATGTGAAAGCTGCAGACCTTCATGTGCAATGAAGTCACCACTTTCTCATGATTCACAGATAAATAAGCAACCATCTTGTGCTCACACTATCTGGTTTATCTAATTTTTTGTTTTGCTATTCACTGTTTTTACACTGACCATGCATCAGCTCCCTCTGTGGTGATGGATCATAGATTTCAATCGCTCTTTGGCTTACCACTTCCTTCTTGTCCAACAAATTGAAGTCTTTAAAAGAGAAAGCAGTTACTTACGAAATCAAGTGGTTAAGCTTTGCGGATAGTCTCAGTTTTATGTTGGTGCATACTGCAGTTCTCTTGTGAAAGATTAGCCTAACTGTCATTTGACACTTGTTTTTTTGGGGGGTGGTGATGTTTTGAACAAAGAGTAACACACACGTTTTAAACAGTATAATTGCATTTCTATTTCTGGTTTTGGTTCCAACTTCTGAGACTTCATTATGTTTACAAAATCAGGTTTTTTTCCCTCTAAAATGATCCTCCTTTAAAAAAATTAAAGAACCCTTCCCTTCCCTTCCCTTCCCTTTTCCCTTCCCTTCCCTTCCCTTTTCCAAGATATCTTTTTTTTCCTGAATAAAGAGAATAAATTTGGACAGTAAGATTATAGAGTGACAGATAAAAGAAAAAAATAAATTAATTTACAATGTAACTCAATTTCAATCATTAGAGTTACAAAGACAAAAGAAAAAGAAAAAAATTTAAACAGAAGCTCTTCTTTCCTTTACAGTTCTCCAGATATGTATAGAAAGTATCAAAGGCCTTTCTGACTGCAACTTCCCAAAAACTTGTTCTGCTTGAAACGAATATATCTAAAAGGAACACTATACAAGTAGAGAAGGGTAAAAAAAGCATGTTTTCATAACTTTAGCTAAGGTTCATGCTCTCCATTGCTTTTAGCTGTGATGTTCCACGTGTATGTGGTGACATCCCCAGTCACTACACCCCACTTCCTGTTCTTTGTGTGCTTTGTGTGCTGTCAACCAGTGTGAAACCCATAAGTGGTGGGAGGACTCACAGCCTACTTACTTCACTGAAAAGAAAAATAAGGGGAGGTATTAAAAAAAAATTAAAAAATAAGGTAGTGGTAATAAACTCCTGATAATTGTCAGGTCCACTATAAGAACCTGGCTATGGCTATGACAGTGGCAAGACATCCTACACTGACATGGGTGGAAGGTATTTGATAATATGCAATCAGATGCTAGTGATTGTAAGCATAAGACTCATTTCGGTCACTAAACAGACCCTCTTATACTCTGACTCTGCTTGCTCTTTTCTCCAGCAGAGATAATAATTAGAATCACTTTTTCAACAAGAAAACCAGGGAAGGGGCTTGACTCATCCAGAAGTACTGGGGGAAAAGCTGTTGGTGAAAGGATAAGAGTAACAGAAATGTTGCCCAGGGTGCATGGATGTTGGGTGCTATGAGGTGATCAAAAAGGAGACAATCACTAGGTTTTTGGGATGTTGGTACAAGGTGTGAACGCTGTTTAAGGAGATGATGAAAATGACAAATGCAGGAATGGGGAAATTAACGGGACAAAAATATTATCTCAGACATGCATATTTTCATAAACTGTCGGTGTCAGGTGGTTGTGAATTTGGCCTAGAGCTTCCCCAGAATGGTTTGCTATACTGTGTACCCTTTGTGCCAGATGTGTCTCTTCTCCATGTCTCTGTTTTCAACATTTGATTGGCACTCAAAATAAAAGGTGCTTTCATCAAGTTGATAAAGCTTGTTCCTTCAAAAGCTACTGCATGCTCCAGTCTTTGCATTGCACTGGTAGCTACCTAAAGTATGTATGTGTAATAAATAATTAAATAGCTCTCAACAAAGAGCTAGAGGTGTGGACGAGGTGGGCAGAAAGGAGGAGTACTGCCAGTTTGGCAGTACCTCCCCTTTGAGCATGGAGGTGTCTTTCTTGATCTGAAGCTGCACACCTGTTTCCAAACAGGCTTAAAAGAGGGCAGCAAAATCTGTCAACCCTGGACGTTTTCCTGCACCTCTGGTGCAGTGCAAAAAGGTGAGAAGTGGTGAGCTAGACCCATGTGATCTAGTTTGAGTTACGTCTGAACAAGGAGCTGTGTGCAGACACCCTCTGCACACAGACATGCACCTCTGTGAAGCAAGCCCAAGTGTGACCGTTCCCTGTAATGCCACTTGCTACAGCTCTGCACAGGCTGTGGCTAACCTCCAAACTTCAATGGTTATGGTGTTTTCATCATACGTTGTTGTGAGGCAAGATGAGTCCCTCTGCCTGTCAGAGCCATTGCAGCCTGTTCTTCAGTCTGGGCTGATCTGCTGCAGATGATTTTCTGGGAATTCTCAGGGTTCTGAACCTTGACCTTTTCCTCGGTTCCATTAGTAGAAAGGTCCCTGGAATAGATCTGTCTAATTTCAATTATTATTTCTCAACAATTTGCTAGCATGGTCATAGTTAACAAGCTTATTTTACCAATACAAGCATAACTGACATCTATAGCACAATGCCATTTAAAAGTGCTAAGTACAAAGGAGGTGTTTGTATACATGAGTAGAGATGATGGTGGTGTTTGCCTGGAGAGATATGCCCTGGCTTTACTGATATGAGAATTATTTCACACAAAAATTTTCATAATTAGACAGATTAGCTTGTTTGTAAACTTTCCACGTTATTTATGCCAGGTTAAATATATCATGAGGTTTTAATAGAAGTGAATTGATGGGTGTTTCGTTGTTTTTTTTTTTGGATGTGTTTTGTGTCTGTGTGGTTTGGTTGTTTGTCTTTCTTTTACCTTCCCAAATGTTCAGGTAGAAGGCAGAACAGTCAAATTATACAGGTGTAATATGTCACCCTGAGTTGCAGGTGGCTTGGTAAGGCACAGAACTTCAGGAGTGGAAGAAGAACAGGATCAGTGGTTCAGGAGCAGTTTCCCACCTTAGCAGTGGGTATACAACATGGCACTCTTGCTGAGCTCAGATCTATTCATTTCACACTCTTTATCTTTCTGAGATTGAGCCTACTAACAATATTATGCCTTTTCAAAGTGAGATCCTTATTTTCTGGCAGATATTTAGGCTTAATATTTTCTCTCTTTATGTGTGTGTCTACACAGGTAACAGAGTGTCTGTAACCAATCCCACAGTCCATAAGTAATTGTCACTTATTTGGCTGCTATTCTGGTGGTTAGAATTAAAAAGAACCTAATGAACATAAATTTTTGTTAATGAAGCTGAGCTAGTTGGTTGGAAACCATCTTCTGTGTTTCAACTGTGCATGGAGATATTGGTGGGAAACTTGCCCTTGGAGCAGAAAAGCAATGATCTTGTGAATAGTTGCTATAGCAGTATGTGGGAGTTGTTACTGGGATGAGGAAAGCACGGCAGAAAGCCATGGATTTGCTATGGCAGAAAGCAGAGGTACAGAATAAACAGTCACTAGAACAAATGCCAAGGGGTTTTGTTTGCAGTGTTTAATATGA
The DNA here is from genome assembly GCA_013397955.1 of Grantiella picta. Classification (NCBI taxonomy): domain Eukaryota; kingdom Metazoa; phylum Chordata; class Aves; order Passeriformes; family Meliphagidae; genus Grantiella; species Grantiella picta. Next base: position 448,313 of record VZRM01000340.1, on the reverse strand, counting down.
AGAATCCTGGCTCAGTACCCTCATGCTCCCTGTGGGAGCTCCATTTGGCAGTCCAGCACTACCACCTTGTTCTCATGCTGTCCAAAACCAGTCCCGTTTATCAGCCCATCAGAGAGGAAGCAGATAATTACATTTTTTGAAAGTAGGGCTATTTGTGGGTAATGCAATACAGAGTTGCTGGTTAGGCAGCAGTATCACCCCTCACAAGGCAGGAATAAGCTGCCTGTGCTCATGCAAATGCAACACAGGGCCAGTGTTCTACCTGACTCTGGTAGCACATCAGCGCATGATTTTGCTGTGTGACACAATCAACAATGTTGTAGCATCCTTTGATCTTCAGGGTAGCACACCAGGACAAACCCAGTCCAAACTGCCTCTGTTTCTCTCTCTCCCAATTTCTTGAAAGAGATGGTCTGCCATGTTAGACTTTTATAGAAGTGCACCTGAATTCCAAAAACATAAAATGGCAGAATTTGGCTGAAAAACTGACCAAAGAGAAATACAATTCAAGAAAGGTGTAGTTCTGCTTGGGAAATGAAAGTCACTTTTGGAAGCCACTTTTCCTCTAACCCTGTTTCAAATGTAGTGATGCCTTGGCAGAAATTTTCCAGTTCCCTGTAAGGTATTGCTGGGAGCTGGCCTTGTGTGATAGTTCTGACCTCAGTGGGAGTTAAGGACTCTCTCTTAATAAATCATTAAATCATGTCCCTAGAAAGAGGAAAATATTATATTTTGCTAAGCATCCAGAAAGCAAAACCATAGACAGTTTTAAAGGTGAATCAGACCTGGGACATAAATTAAGTCATCATCCCATTTTTAATGTAATCCACTCCTTATCAAAAATCAGAAAATGTATTTTGAGATAATTACAGGTTTTTGAAAAGGTTAGTTTTAGGAAAATATAACACAACATTCAACAAGGACACTTGTAGAAAAACAAAACAGATAACCTTCCTCTTTTTAGATAGGGAATTTAATTTTATTGGCCTTTGTATGACACTGTAACTACAAACCTTTTAAACACACATTGACAAAATTAGACAGGAAATTTTATCTCTGCTTTCTAGGAAGGCTCCAATTCAGGAAGTATCTGAGCCTGGAATTTTAGGTAAGCTCACTGGAGTCATAATGGGCATATGAAAAACATCTTTATCAAGGTCTGACTGTAATTACATGTACATTTTACACTACCAGAGCAGGTTAGGACAAACCTGCCTTTGGACTGTCTGGGCACAAAGTCAGGTATGCAACCCCCTGCTGAGACCATCTGACGTGATGGCAGTGATATATCTTGACTGCCTGCTGCCCCAAAAAAGTGAAATTAGTTGACACTGCAGGGGTTAAATAGTGGTGAAAGTGGAGGGGCACAAGAGGTAGAAAAATAGTGGATGTGGGGGCATCTGGAGAGAAAACAGAGAAACATGGTGGAGTTTCCAGAATGGATAGAAGGGACTCAGGTTTGTCTGAAGCCTCTCAAAACACAAGCTTTCATCTGGGCTGTGCAGCTCTGCTCTGAGGAGTCAAACTGATGGCTTTTCTGGGTGCTCCTGTGAATAAAGCTGCTTGTGTATGGGCTGCATTGAACATATGAGTACCTGTTCTCTGTTCTGGGTTTTCCAATACAGTATTTCTGTTCAGATCCTATCATGGAAAAAATGTATGCTTGAGACACAGATGAGTGAAAGGTGAGATTCATGGAGACCTCATTCAGTGAACTAGTTCATCTGCAGAAGAAATTTCTGAAGGTCATAATATGGTTCACCATTTGTACAGTGTGAGACACCTTCATACTTTAATAAATGTTTACTGCTCTAACTGACATGAGCAAAACTGAAGATTTAGTCTGAGGACTTTGAAGAAGACTCTCTTCCCATCTCTATGCCAACCACTGAATGGAAAGAGATTTTCAACTAGGTCTTGGCAAGGAGCCTTTATCTGCTCATCACAGCTAATTAGCAAACAAAAATGAATATAAACTTTGGGTAAAGAATATCTACATCTTTCTTATATGACTACTAGGTTTTAGGTTGTTTCCTTTCAATTATCTTAGACTTCTTACACAGGTTGTCCTGTAGGTAGAAGATAATCAAGCTGAAGTTCAGTTGAGAATAGGTTTTGGTTGGTTGGTTACACTTTTTTTTTTTTGTTTGGTTTGGTTAGGTTTTGTTTGTTTGTTTGTTTGTTTTCTTTTTAAGTTTTTATCCATGTGTGGAGCTCCATCTACAAAACTGGACTGTGAAAAACTATTCTCCATGTAGTCACCACCATAGACTTTACATGAATGAAAGTTTAATTTTTTCTGTGTTCATGATCTTCCTTCCCTATGTTAATGCACGGATATTTAAAATACCTCTCCTGTGTTGTTAGAAATTGTAAATCTGGCATCAATGTTGCATCTCCAGGACTGAAACTGTAATTTGATTCTTAAACTTGGGTTATCTATTTGAAGAATTGTATTACATGTGTGAGCTGGCTTTCCAGTATGAATTTAATTTAGTAGCTTGGGCATTGAATGAGCTCTGAAGTTCATACACTCTCAATTCTTAAACACAGGCTCTCTGTAGCCCCCCACCTTTCTTCAATTTTTTAGAATTCTTTGGAGCTTCAGATTTGAAATGACATAAAGCATTTGTTTAAATCTTTCCAGTTATTAGACATCGTACTGAGATTTACTGAAGTAGAAGGGTAAGTGCTAGCAATTAATCAAGGCAACCTAACTGTGCTGGTGCCATGGAAGTGAACGAGGTCCCAGTAGGGGATTTAAATGAAAAACATTAAGTTTCAAAATGAACTGGATGAAGTCAGGGGATTAGAACATAATTCTTTCAATTCTGGCAATTTAAAGAGAGAGAGAACTCTTCCAGAGGAAGGAACTGCATAATGCATTGGTGGGCCATCAAACACTAATTGCAGGCTATTAGTTTGAAGAGACACCTGGAAATTTAATATTGGGTATTTGCATGCTGGCCACAGGAGGAAGATATCTTCTGAAATGTGAGCAGAGGTGAATTTAAGTCAGCAACCCTTATTTGGTGTGAATGGCAGCCCAGCTGTATTTCACTGGAAGTGAAAGAGAGGCCTGCAAGTGCATTCAGGGCACTCTGTCTATTCAAAAGGTCCAGTCATGGTAATTTCTTCATAGAGCGAGGAAATGTCACAACCACCCATACCACTGACTGTTTCTCTCCTCTCTGCTTATCACCTGGGTGTCATCGCTCTCACTGGTGCTTTTGCAGACTGTACAAAGTATGCAAAGATTAAAGAACATTACAGTCACATAGATTTTCAACCACTTGAGTTTTCCCTCTGCACAACTCTTTTGCTCCTTGAGACCTCTGCAAGGGCAGCAGGAGAAAGGATTTGCAGGACGATCACCTCCTTGTGATCTTGCAAAATATAATGGACTGAAGATGCTGTTATCAGTGATAGTAGAACACTTACTGCTTGGTTATTCTGTACATCACTTATACAAATGTTTTCAATTACACCTGTGAAGTTACACTTTTACTGTATTTCCTCTGTACTCTTTATAATATTTGGTTGCATGATGTGAAATCCAGTATCCAGTGAGGCAGATGTGAAACACATTTATCCTGCAAACCAAAAACTAGATCTATTTTCCACCACGTAGCTGTTGTTACACAGCAATGCACATACATTATAGACTGAAACACAGCTGCTGGGAAACACCAGTGATAAGAGCAGGCACTTCTGTGGCATGAAAGTAAACAGTCAGACTCGACCTTTTGTTTTGCTTATCATGCAAATGGAAATGTCATTGTCTTGAGTATTTATAGAATGGTGACTTAAATTTTGAATCCCTTTTACATTTTTAGTGAGAAATGATGAGCATCTGTGTCATGCTGCTGAGGATGAAACTGCAGAGCGAAATAGAAAGCAACAAGTGTCTTTACACACACCAAAAAAAAAAAATCTTGCTTCTTATATGACTCTCTGACAATCATGTGAGATTTTTCAGTATCTTCAGGAGGAATGATGTGTTAGGGTTTTTTGATAACAATACAACTTGATTTTGTTTCAATCAATTATTTTTTCAGAAGGTGTTTTTAGAGCTGCTCTAGTGTAAAGGAGCTGGGATGGCTGAGTAACCAAAAATCCTAGCCTTGTGACAAAACTTGGCAGTTGCTAGTTATTTGAAGGGTGGAAAATGAATGTATTAAACTGCTGTAATTTAAAAATATTTCTATACTGATTCTTTGTCACTCAGGGGCAAACTGTTAAATGGGAAGCATGTTCTGTAACTGCCTTGAATGCTTAATATAGTAGTTTCAAAAATAAATGTTTTGAAATCATGACAGTAAGTTATGCATAAAAGCTGGTTGAATAGAGGTTACATTAAAGAAAGAAGGTTCAGCTCTTTTCATTATTCCCTGCTTGAAATGTTGCTATGCACTTTAGCTCATCTATGTAATTTTTATCTTTGTGGCAGCCTTTTTGGGACAGCAGTGCAGTTGTTGGGACAACAAGACCAAAGGTGTGTTTATTCCAGAATTCTCTCTCAAACATCAAGTATGGATGCTTAGGAAGAGTCCAAAAAGCCATGCCATATCATGTAACTCTTTTGTAAAGACAGCTTGAATTTTTACTAACCTGATTAATTTTATATCATCTGTAAATTCATTACTTATGCTATTCATTAGTTCATATGAGAATTTATTGAAAAGGTTTTATTTTGGACACGGTTCCTGAGGTAATTTATTTTATGCCCACTCTCCGTTTTAATCAGTTACAAATACACAATAGACCTTTCTTTCTTCCTAATATCATGTCTGGTTAGTTTCCTACTACTTGGTGGAGAAGTGCCTTGTCAACATTTTTCTGGAAATTCATGCAGTTACGTGAATTACATTGCCATTGTCAATATACTCACTGACCCTTCAGTGAATCCTAATACCTATGTATGTGAGCCTTGACTTTGTACTGCAAAAGCTGCTCCAGTATAACCAGGACATCAAATGTTGAGCAGATCTATAATTTCTCATAGCTCTACATGCACAGAAGTGAGACTTTCTGGTGGTCATTGCTTGCACCCTCTCTCAATTCCATTTTCAAATGGTTTTTCTACTGTTGATGCTCTCCATTCCTGAGGGAGAGTGAGTCAGTAGGTTACCACTACAACAGAAATTCAGTAGTCTCAGTTTGATTATTGTACTACTTGGTGCTAAAGGCAATGGAACCCCAGTGATTCTTTAGCATTTATTTTATCAGTCTGTTCGTAAATGTTCCCTACTGACCTTTTGGTGGTTCACCAAATTTGACCCTTATAAAACAAGTGTCTGTGAATCTCTCTAAGCTATTCTTAAATGAATGTGGATAAAGAGAGTTCATCTAACTTTTTCATTATGACTTTACATTTTCTATTAGATCTGCGGACTGTACAAATTTTCTGCCAGGGAGGAAAGAAGTTCTTATTTACTCAAATTAATCTTCAAAATCTGTTTTCATCTCCCTTTTACAGTTTTGTATTTGTTTTATCTGAATTTATCCTCTTTTTGTTTCCCTTCTTCAGATAAGACTTCTGCTTTTTGGAGAAAATCTTTCTAACTTTGAATGCTTTCCTTTATTGTTTTTCAGTGGTTCTGACTTCTGTCTTCCTTTTAATTTGTTTTCAACAAGCATCTTTTTTTTTGTTGTTTTTGTTCTTTTTTTTTTAAATTAAATCTACTTCATTCTTGTAAATGCTAAATTTGAATATATAGTAGTCATAATTACAGAGCAACTCTTCAAAAGTAACATTGCAAACCACATGTTGTCTGCTCAAGGCTAAGCCAAACTGCTTCTTCCCTTGTGGGTTTTCTGAGTAGCAAGTTTAACAAGTGGTCATTTAAGATATTTAAAACTTTTACCTCTATATCATTTCTCACAATGACATTCCTTCAAGTTTACATAGATATAATTGAATTCTCCCATGTATTTTATTTGTTCTGCTCTGGCAGCTTCTTTGATTTCTGCCTAAGCAGGTTAAAGTCACATCGCTGCCCTCCTGGGGGGCAATGCCAAGATTCCCATTAGGGCAAGGCTGTCATAACTGCCCAAATGGCTGTGTTCCTTCTGGACGCAGCCCATTTGTTTGCCCTATTTTCCTCCTTTAACTGTGTCTTCTCCCTGTCAGAGAGAGGGTGGTCAGTGACCCAGAGCTGGGACAGCTTCCAGCAGTGGTGCTTGTGAGGCACGGTGGTTACCCTGGCTTTGGGCATCTCCGTGGGGATTGGGATGGGGCTGGCACAGAGGGAGCCAGGACTGGCCCTGCTGTGCTGCCTTTGGGACAGGGACACACAGCCCTGGGATGGGCAGGGACAGGCAGGGCTGACAGGGACTGTGGGGAGCTGACTTTTGGGCACAGCTGGCTTTGTTTTACTCTTCCTTCACTGAGCTCCTGAGGGAAGTAGCAGCACTTTCTCTGTTGCTGGCAGGACTCTAGTTCAGAAAAGAGATTCATAGTTAAGAAAGCAATCTACATTGTTACACCTACAGTGAGATCTGAATATCTCCTGCCCTTTTGTGTGGGCTGACTGCAATTTATTTGCTTTGTGATAACCATGAAACCTTCACCTTTGGCCTCCTTCACTGCCTACTGATTCCCTTCTGAAATCAACAGTGGCCTTGGTCAATATATGATACACACTAAAATCCTGAACAACTTTCTGCTCTTGCATCTATATGAAATATTCCAAAATAGGAAGCTGGTGGAAGTCAGAGGTTTAACAAGTGTACTGAATTTCATTTAAATTGTTTTGATCTTTTTTAATAGGAAAAAAACTCTATTTTTCCCTTGTTATATGCCAAGGAAGAAAAATCTGATCCAATTTATTTTATGAGGCCATTAATGATAAAATGCATACTGTTTAGTAGGAAATTAGTTTTTACATGAGGTAGTAAAATCAGTTTTTATATGTAAATTGACAAAAAAATTGACAAGAATATGCTTGTTTAGACATTAGAGAAACCTAAACTGCTTTCTACTATCATAACGTATCAGAAAAGGACGCCCAGCATAGCCAAAGGGGTTCAGATTGTATTAATATTGATAATAAAGTTTTTCTCTACATTTCAGAAAACGCTGTGTGTAAATTCCCTCACTGATGTGTTTAAAAGGGTAATAGTCTTAATTACCAACAGGTTTCTTTTCTCAAAGTGTATTTCCATGGCAAGTCATCAGATGCATTTTTATGATGATCACACTTGTCCTCAGATATGCCTCAGTCCTCTTCTTTTAGCTTCTTCCTGAATGTTTGTTCTCGAATCAGACCCTGCTTAATACTCTCAAGGTTTTGAATGCCCTTACTGCCTTGGGGATTAAGCTGGACATGTCAGTGTACCACAGAAATGTTTATTTCTTTCATACAGAAACTACAGCTCATCTTTCATGCCTAATTTCCCACTGACTTTGAAAATTAGGTTCATATGCAATTTATATTAACGTTCTCTTAAACCAGACCATTTAAAATATACTGTGATGAAGTTCTCATAGGATTTTTATTTGCTAGCAGCTGTCGGTGAATTTTGCTGTTTCCTCCTTTTCACACACAGCTTTGACGTTCCCTAGTTCCCTAGTGAAATTATTCTTCTGCTACTGTGACAGAATTAGCATAGTTCTCACAACATTTCATTAAGGTCTATTAAATACTTCCCTCTAATTCTATAATGAATTGTGAATTTCATACAAAGAGTGTCTAGGTTTCCAAGGGGGAAGTTAGAAGCTGGCAGTGCTTCTATGCTTTTATGGCGAAGAGCTAAAGGCATCCTATAACTGAAGAACAAGACAATGCCTTTTGATAGTAACACTGCAGCAATTCGTTGTCCCTCTCAAGGCATTTTGTTTATATAAAACACAACCCTGGAAGATCACTGTGTGTTTAGTCATAGCGGAGATTATCTCCAGAGGTCCTTTCCACATCACTCTGTGATACACTCCTAACAAGCCCATTTAGAAACCTGCAGGTTCCAATCTCCACAGCCTCACTTCAGCCTCTATTTTTTGTTGCAAGTTGATAATTTAGGGATTTCCTTGCAAAACGCAGCTTTTCCAAGTGTATTTTCAATGATGTGCCTATTTTCTGTCTAGATAGATAACATCTCACTGTGTTTGACACCAATTTTTTTTGTTTTAAATGGGAAAGATTTAAATTCAGTTCTCTGAATCATAGCCCTCAGTTTCCCTTCAAACCCAAAACTAAATGCCCGTAGTGGAAACTCGAATGGGTGTGAGACTCCTTAACATACAGCACTTTGTAACCTTTTCTACAAACCCTGCTTCATGATTCAGCATGCTGAGGTCAATATTTTACAGTAATAAGCCCTAAGATGACACCAGTTTGTGTGGGTTGCATTACATTTGGGCTAAAAAAAAAGGAACAGTGAACCATATAATTACATAGTAATGAGATTCACTGTATGGTGGGGAAGGTTTTGTGAGAGCTCCTGAAATGCAGTCATTATGCATTTTTTCTTACAAGAACATTTATATCTGTAAAGAAAGTTCTTCACTGACATTTGCAGGGCTGAAACTGGGTATGTTCCTTGGTAAGGATGTGCTAAACTCCACATATACAGCAGTAGCCAGATCATCTTTTATTTGGTTTTGACTGTGGCACAGAGGATCGGCTTCTGAAGTGTAGGAGAGCTGAGTATCAAAGTCTTGAGTGCAGCTGAGGCTTCTTAGTGGTACAGCAGCTTGTGGCACTTGCAGTTTCCCGATAGACCTGGATGCTCAGCATGTGGCTGGGAATTGTGGCTTAACAAGTTATCACCATCAGAAGTGAGCAGTGGCTAGCAAATTGGCAGGGCTAATGTCATGTTTCGAAAACATGAATTTTCTTGCAGCTATAGTTACTTTTGCAGTTCTTGTTTGCCTGTCTCTGGGTAATTGCTAGTTGGGATGGTTCCACCTATGCTCATTGTGAGTTTGGTTTCAAGATGAGCAATAAAGTTTAAATCATTGACCTTGACTCCAAATTAGAGGATGATTTTGTAAAGTGTTCTCTTGCTTCCTCACCCATTTAGCAACCTCTTTGACCTCTGGGGACTTGATTTCCCTGAAATGCAGAGATAAACCTAAACTTGTTTCCTGATAGTGGAGTAATTGGTGTGTTGTTCTAGTATAATTTGAAATGATTTCTGCTTTGTATCACTGTTCGTGGAAACCTTCAAAGGTTTTTTCTTTATTTATTTCTCCATTAAGATTTTACCTCGTGCTCTTTCAATAGGAAAAGCAGAAAGTACTTCTTAAAAATATTAGAAAATATGAGCATCTTCTTGTTTTTCTCTGACACAAATCTCTATCAGTATATTCAAATTACCTCCCCTATCATGCCCTACAGGTCAATCAACAGCTGGTCCCATTCTCTACCTACTCCTGTCTCTCTTTTGCCTCTGAAACAGTTTATTTTGTTTCTCTGAACCTTGAATGCACTTTTCCGTGTTGTAGAATGAAGCAGATTAACGTGATTTGAAGGTTTCTGAGGGTCAAAAAGAACATTTTCAACAGCGTGTCCTGAAGCTTTCCTGATTTTGGCAGTGACAAGAAATCAAAAGTAGCAGTTCTGCTAACACTGAGATTAACTGCATGGCGCTTGTAGGCTTGAAGTATATCTATCCAAGACTACAAAGTGCAGATAAAAGCTGCTTTGTTCCACCACTCTCCTCCCCCAGAATTGCTTTCTATTTGTATCATTTGCCATTTATACATCTGCTCATACTAATATTACCTTTTCCTTTCAACTGTAATTTCCTTGTTGTTCGTACCTCAGAGATTACAATCCAACCAAATGTTTTTGATGAGTACCACAGTTTGATATACTGCCCCTTTTCTGGACAAATCTTTACCTGGAGTAAACTGGGAGAGCTTTGCTGTTCCTGGTGAAGCTAGGTTATTTTGTGTTGCTCCTGATCACATTTTCAAGCTTGTTCCTCACTCCCCAGATCCTATTTGGCCTTACACCAGTGTAAGAATGAAAGGAAATTCTGGCCATGGAAAAATTTTTGTAGNATATACATATATATTCAACAACTCTTGATACTAAAAAGGAATATTCTTTAGGCTCTCAGTGTTGGCAAACATTACTAGCAAGAAGTGATCTAAGTTCTTCATATCATGCACTGCACTTCCCTCTTTATCTTGCCTGTATAAGGCTAACTTGCATGCACAGGAATATTATTATTTAACTTTGGGAACTATTGTTAGCTAACCAAATGCTAATTGTAGTATTTGTACCTGTTGGATATGTTGAGAGCTTTACCTTGCTGTGTACTTTTTCTCAGAAATCCTGTACATATGTGACAATCAAAAATGGGTAGGAAGTTGTGTGCTACAACAAGGTCCAGGCAAGCCTTGTTAATTTGCCTTGCTGCTTAATATTCAGTCTTTTCTGCAACTCCTTTGATATGTACATATCATTCCCATTTTGAAGGTAGCTAGAAACAGCTTTTAAATCGAAGATCCTGACTTTGCTAGAAAGCCAAGAAAAGAAAACTTGTTAGTATTGCCACAGTATTGTTGTCAGTGATGGCACGAAACACCTGCATGGCATGACACAACCCTGCTGAAGGATGCAATGAACTGGGGTGGCAATGGGAAATCACCAAGATGAAGTTTAAATGTGAGATGTGCTAAGCTCTACCAAAGGAAACTTGAATCAAAAATACTGAACAGCAATAAAAAATAGGTAAAATGAATCTGAAGCAAAGTAACCAATTCTGTTGAAAAAAAAAAAGGCAACCTTTACTTTAGTGTCTGACTGATGAGAATAATATTTTCTTCCACTTGGAAGTGGCAAAGTCTCACCTGGAAGGTTTTTTCCCACTCTTAGAAATGGCTCTTAGAAATGGAGAGAGAACTTGGATAACAGCAAAAATTTAGAACATATTTCAGGAAATGTTGTGTGAAAATATATATTGATATAATTGGATATAATTGTAGCAATACTGCTTCAGCAATTAGACAAGTAGAGTGTAAGTAAATGTAGGCAGTATTGATGATTTAGAAGAATCTGTTCAGGTTCAGTCCTCAACCAGTTCATGTATTAAATGGCTACAATGAACAAACTAGTTTCATATTTAGCCTAAGTCCAGGAAGCCTCAAAATTTGTCAGGAGTAAGTCTGACCTATTGCAACAGCCATAATCTATGAGTTATTTTCATATGCACATAATATTTTTCTTTTCACTTTGAAGTTATTAAATTCCTACTAAACTGACAAAGCAACTGCCAAAGAATATGGCACAAAATAACAACTTATGAGATACAAATACAAGGATAACTAAGTTGTTTTCTGTGTCTTAGTCTTGCTGTGCATGGGTTTAACACAAGGACATGGAACATAATATGTCATTCTCAGCTGTGGCTCTTGCAGAACAAGGACACTGCAGTGAGTCATGGCAGCAATGGAGCAGCAGCAGCAGCAACACAGAACTGAGTTTCTTCTGCTTTGTATGTTCAACTGTACTGTGTTTCCTCTCACTTGTCTTTTTCTCTTCTTTCATTTTAATGAGGGGAACATTTAGCAATTGTTGAAATGTCCTTGCTTTTTGTAACTGCACCTTTGCAGTTCACAAATTCCATGTATCTCTATCTATTAATTTCCATTTTCTAGCTATGTTTTGTTTGTGAAAGTAGGAAGTGAATGATAATCATAAAAAGATATGTACTTGAAGGGGTTGAAAGAACTGCCAGCAGGTTCTACGTACAATGCTTGCTATATGAGGGCTTAGCGTTTTTCAAGTGCAAGTCCCTGACTCCTATCATGACATTGTAGTCAACACTAGCAATTTTTTAGGATTATGCATTTGGGTAAATAGACATAAATACTTATCACTGGAATGTGATGATTCTCTTCTTGCAGTTGACAATGGTGAGTGTGGTGCATATTTTATTCAGGCTAATTAACCCTGAAATATGTTAATATGTTTCTCAAAGATAAGCTTTCCATTAGTTATACTTAGTTTTATATTTCTCCTCCCATATCCCACCACTGGTCTTGAAGGGTATAATGCTTAGGCACACAGCTTGGTGTTTGTTATTCAGTATATTCAGAAAAACATGCAGCTAAAAGTAAGGAGCGCACTGTGTAATCTTGTAGTTATTTCAAAGTTATTTTTCTCTTCAGTTTTATAGCTGAATAGGTCTGAATGTGTCATCCACCTGGGTTCATCACCCATTCACTTTCAATGTTTTTTGCTCTAATGTATGGAGAGGTTTGGGACATGAGAATGAACCTATCCAAGGAGGGGAAGCAGCATCTGTAGGAGGCCACACAAGGATTCGAAAAGATCTCCATTTCCAACTTCATATTTCTGTGAGCTCCCAGTTTAACTTAGTGGTGGTCCAAAACAGCACTCCTCATAATGAAAGCCCTCTAGTTTGCTGTGGCGAGCACAGACCTTTCCTGTGAGAATTCTTTCTCTCTTCTTCCTGTGTTTTATAAACAAAGATAAAGTTTGGATGTTATTAAAACAGTCTTTGGAGACAAGGGCGGTTCAAGCCTGGCCAATCAGCCTGGGGGGAGGTTTTGAACTGGCCCGATCCGAGTGATCTTTGAAAGTCTATATAAGTTGGAATTAATTAATAAAATTAGAACTGTTGCCACATTTGGAGCATCAGTCTTTCTCTCTGCTAGCGGTTCAACAGCGACAGTTTGCCTCAAAGGTGTTCTGGCACTGGTCCTCCTGTGGATGTTAGGATCACCTCTACTTTCCTCTGATCCTCCAAATTTAGAGTGTGCTCTCCAAAACTCCTGCATCTGACCCAGCATTCCCGTGCCTACAACCTCTCAGTGTTTTTCACATGATTTCTGAGAAATTTTCTCCGATTGAAATCTTTACCTCAGCTTGTCATGGGTACTTTTGGCACCTGTATAGAAGGAATTTTGTTTTCCTATGGCCATGCTATTCCTAAGCATAGAGTAGGGCCTGTGTGCAGTTTCTGAGTCATGGCTGTGTTAGCCATTGCCTTTTGTGGAAATGCTATCTCTGGACTCATGCTGGCCAGGGAACCCATTTACCCTTAGACAATTCTTTAAAGGGTCCCAAAGAACATCTTAAAATTTGGATGGAGAAGGTCTTAGTCTAAATATTTCACTCTTGGTAAGCTTCAAGAAAAACCTAATTTTTTTTTTTTTCTTTAGAATTTTTAAAAAGTATTCAAGGCATGGGAGAGTTTCTGAACCACATACAGAAATACCTTGCTGAGCAATTTGGGACTGCATTAAAGCAAGGAGTAGTGGCAGTTTAAAGCCCTATGGTGATTCCTAGTATTCTTTAGTAAGCCTGTAACATTTCCTCCATGAAAAAAATTACATTGATGCAAGAAAAAAGGAAGGAAATCCCATTTCTAAAATGAAGGCACTACATATACAAATCGTTGTTTGGCACTGAGAGAGCAGGGGTGGCAGCAGGTTGGTTTGACTAACCAAGTCAGTCAAGTTAATCTGTTCTAAAGCAGCAGCTTTCAAGCTGAAGGAAGATCTACTGTTGATGGAGGCTAATGGTGAGATTAATACAAACCAAATTCAGGGCAAAAAAGGGTGCATCAGTTAGTGTCCTGCATGGTATTTATAGGGTTTTAATTTCCATTGCAGGCATGTTATTCACCCTTCTGTGTTACAGTATGAGAGTACACATTGAGTATCCACTTTTAACAAGCACTAGGTATCAGCTTAGCAGGTTTAAGTCCAATAGTCTGAAAGGGGGAATTAGTCTGCTTACTGAATTGTCTGTGCTGTTTCTCATATACAGGCTTGGCCTGTTTTGAGTTTAGTATCACTATCCTGTGCTGCATTTATACCTATAGAAATCTGAATGTTTACAGGATAGTAAAGAAAGATACAATATTAAAAACAGTCTTGGGACAGATTCTGTGAGTGATGCTCATTGGGTAGGAATTCCCAAAGAATGTTGTGAATTATGTGCATCTGCCTAAAGTTGCTTGAACAACCTCAGCCATGCCAGGAATATTTTAAAGGCTGGGTTTGCTACATTTCTGTGGAAAGACTGCATTTCTTTACGCAGACAAAGATGATCTTTCCCAACTTAAGGTAATGGGGTGTCAGAAGTACTTATGAAATTTAATAAGAGGCATTTTAGGGGACCAAAAATTTATGGATAAAGGCATCTTGCCTGTATTTTATTTTTTTACCTAGGAAAGTGCAAAATGATAAAATTCAGTATATCATTTCAGAAAAAGAGTATTGTCAGGATTAAAATTCAAAATCAAAATGAAATACCACTGAATGGTTCTGAAGCTTCCATTACTACAGAAAAGTATTTAATTCCTGAAACGCCCTTGGATGAAGTACCCTGTAGTTTTAAAGTTAAGTGCATTTACTGCAGTGGGAACACAGAAAGTGTGCCTATGTGTGTTTTTCTTTGAACTTCCTCAGCTGTGTTGAAAACACAATATATGTTTCTGGTAGAGTGACTCTTCCATTCCATAGTTATGGGTAAATCAGTACCCAAAACCAGTGGCAAAAGCTAGTGATCATGTAGATGAAGAAAACGCCCTGTAATTTTCTATGGGCATCACAACTCTTGGGATTTTAATCTTTATTCAAAAAGTATATGTATTTAAAGCCAGGATCTCCATAAAAAATGTTCAGGCCACATGTAGACAAACACTGACTAGACAATTTACCGCATCCTATGCAATTCACAACTCTAAAAGGACATTTAATCTTTTTTTTTCCTTTTTTTTTTAAATGTATTTTTCCATAAATGTTTTGCTTCTAGTTTTAGCAGCAAAGCATTTGTTTGGATATGAGTCTAGACATACCATGATTTGAAGGGAACAGGTACATTCCAAAGTTCTGCCAGAAAATCTATTGATTCCCTAGTTAGTCCCACTGCTGGAAAGAGCAGGCTAAACAGAACAACTCAGTGAGTGAATGGATTAGCTGTACAGGGGAACCTGACTCTCTGGACGGGAGCAGACTATTCAAACTAGTTTAAGAAACAGAAAAATGTTCTTTAGGAAGCTTTTGGGTATCTCTGGAGACATTCTGCCCAAAGGCTGATGTTTTCAGTTTGACTGCCACGCAGGTACCAGCAGAGACACTCAAGTGCTGTACTTGGCCTTGGAATCTTCAAATGTTTTATCAAATGATAGATTGATGTAAAATAATAAACAGCCTCTTGCAGCAGAGTTTGGAACTCAGGTTTTCCTATTTTCCAGAGATTGCCCTAGATGTTTTGGCTAGAAAGTAACATTTCTGGCCTAGTAAATAATGAATTTCTTTAAAAGGGTGGAACAGCTCCAGCAGAAAGAACTAAACCTACCATATTTTCTTCAACCCAAATAGTCTGTAGATCTGCTACAAGACCACTCTTCCAGGCAGTGAAGGAGAAGGGCTTGAACTTTCGCTGAACACAGCCTCGACCCAGGGTTCTGATATTCCTTGTTAGTGTGTTAGTCATGGACTTGTTGGTTAAAAAAAAACAACCAACCAAAACTCATATGTCTGTCCCGTCATGCTTTAAAAGAAACCTACAAGTTTAAGCTATCAAGTGTCAGGGTTGGGAAAGACTTAAGAAACAATTTCTCACTTTCTCTGGTGGCCTTGTGTTGATGTTCTGCCTCTCTTTGGGTCCTTGTAGTCCTCCGGCAGATTGATATACAAACACTTCCCTATTGAATTGGAAGACAATATAATGAGAAAGGGCTTGAAAAATTCTGATGTGCTCAGTGTTCTTTCTCTTGTTCCTTCCTGGCAAGGTCTCTTTTCAGGCGTCCAAGTTCTCTGTGCAAAGTTTATGGGAAAGAGGTACCAACTACAACAGAGAATGATCTCAGTCAGGACCAAATAACGGAAAGAGATGTATGCAAATCCATAAAGACTGCTGAGGAAGCTAACTATGCTCTTTGAAAGGTCATAGCTATTGAGGGAGGTTAAAAAAGTCAAGTGTTCACACTTATCTTCAAAAGAGACCAAATAAAATGGCAAAAAGGAAAACCCAGGGAACTACTGGCCTCACCCCAGTCTCTGGGAGGCTGTGGGACAAATGCTCCCAGAAGTAATTTCCAGGCACATGGAAAATGACATGGAGACAGGGAACAGCCAGCACAAATACATCAAGGGACAAATGTGGCTGATTGACCCATTTATGTTATTTTATGAGAGGAGAGGAGGGAAAAGCAGTAGATGGCATTTCCATTGCCTTTAACAACACAGTCTCTCTCCACAGTGTAATTGCAGCTCAGCCAGTGAGACAAGGACTACATATGAATTACAGGTGGGTGAAACCTGGCTGGAGAGCTGGGCTCAAAGGTTGTGATTAATGGCTTGAAATGCAGCTGGGTGTTGAGCAGTGGTAACTTTCCTAAGGGACTGTACCTGAGGCTGACATTGCTTAGCATTCCTCATTGGTGACTGGGCGATGGGACTCCCAGCCCAGAAAGTTCACAAACTGCACTGGTGATTTAAAGGCTGCAAGGTCAAAGCCACCATTTAGCAGGACCTTGATAATCTGGAGGTGTGACCACATGACCTCCACGAGTCCCTCCCTTCCTAAAGCAGTGTGTGACCCTTTTCCACACCAGGAAATAGATTTACAAAAGTGTGGTGCTGTGAAATGAGAGAAAGAGCCACCTCACATAACTGAGATGAGACTAATTTGCTTCTGAAGGGCTGCATTTGGCTGAGTGGCAATCTAATATTATGTTGGGGTGCCAACATGAAGGTAGCTAACAGAAGAAAGTTATAATGTAAAATATAATGTTTCTGCATGTGTTCTGTTAACTCCTTTGAAAAAGAAAAGCATCTCAAAATCCATGTAGATAGCCAGGGTACAAAAAGAAACCTAAATCTCCATTTCCACAGACATTGTTGAAAAGAACTGCTTAAGAGAAAAACCAGTCTTGCAACATTTATGAACAGAGCTGACATAAAACTGTCTTAAATCAACCAGAGAGGCTTTTCCCAATATTTCAACCCTTTATTGAACTAGTCATATTAAATTATTTCCAGAAGATGTAATTCAAGAAGGATTTGACCCATTTTGAAATATGTTTTATTTGTAATGCTATGACTAGATCATAGCATTACAAATAAATGTTAGATGTTCATAAATTATGTCACTTTGAAAGGAGGATGTAAAACAGCAAAAGGTGTTTAATAAAAAGATCATGGTGTCTTGCAAATGAGTAGTTGGGTCCTTAATGTCAGGATGTACAATGTAGAAAGCACGATGTAGAAAGTATTGACTGTTCATTGAAATTAATGCTCATGGCCAAGTGGTTATTATTAAACTTCAGAAAACAATCTTTATAGTTTCTGAAACAGTCTCATCCTGAAGGATCATAACATCTTGGTGATTAAATGAAAATGAGATAGTAGCTACATAATGTCAAGCACTATTGAATTAACTTCTGAAAGAAATTCACTAAATGCTTAATACTAACACTGGGCTGAGAGAAATGCAGCTGCAAAGAATTTCATTAAAATGCTCGAACTTTAATTTGATTTTAATGGAAAATTTGTGAAAGACAGCTATTAGGACTAGATGGGGGAGATGATCACTATCATTCTCCTCTTAGTATTACCAAGGGCTTAATTTTCCTTAAGTTTTTAATTATTCTTTCATCTTCTCCAGTTCCATGCTCTGCTTCCTAAGAACATAAGTTTATCAAAACATACTTAGATTTAAGCTGGAGCATATGCTTTAAAACCCAACAGTTTTTACTGTTTTTTACATGAAAGAAACAAATCTATTTCTCAGTGGTCATGGTCAAATATGACCCACTAGAAATATGTATGCCAGTTCTACCAAGAGAGTTATTTGTATTTTGAAGTTATGTCTGTTGTCTAGGATGTGGGGAATTGGCTGCTGGCAACCAGTCAGAACCATTTAAGGGAAATATTTGCTCATCAGTTTTGAACTTGGAAATTGTGGGTTTTGAACATCTCATACATTAATTTTGTTACTGATGACTCAAGACTCACCAAAACTTTTTATTCCCACATTTACTGAATTGTCCATTGTACCCTTTTTTAATGACTGTGCCAGATTTCAGGGAGATGTCTGCATGAACTGTTCTAGACACTATTTTTCCATTCTTAAAAATAGGTAAAAATTTCAAATGGCATTTTTGTCCACTGATGTTAAAAGAAAGGGTACAAGAAAAACCAGATATTCAGCATGAGCAAATTGTGGAAATGTGAAGAACAATATAAGATACAGAGCTGTGTTGACTTTAGTTAAACTGTAAAGCTTAGCCAGCTCAAAGGTGAATTGCAGTAGCTCATACTCAGCCCGGGACTGCAGAATGTCAGGCATCGCATGGAATTGCTGTGCAGTGGATGTGCTTGCCTGAAATGGGGAATGTGGAAAGGACTTTCTGGTTAATGAAATAAACAGCTTTAAAAAACACAAATGGGACATTTTATGGCATAAAAGTAACTGGAGCATAGGTTTTCCTCTCTCCATTAATAGTAGCTGACATAGCAGGTGTTCCCCACTTCACATGCTTGGAATGTGCAGAAGTCCTCCTTACTGAAAGGCTTTGAATTCTCTCATGCTCCTCCAGAGCTGGCCATTGTCCTTGCTTCCTTAAAAGAAACCCAGCTAGGTAAGGTTTATATGTGCTTTGTGGCTAGTGTGCATCCTTATGAGAGAGAGAGCTGTACTCTTTTGTAGTGACTTGAATTGTGCCAGTACGTTGTACAAATTATGGAGTTTGTAATGCTTAGTTTTCTTCTTGTACCTTTGTATTACTTCTGACACTTCAATAGTCTGCCGTTTCTAGAAGACCAACTACATTCATGTCACAAAATGCTTGTTCACAGCACATAGAAGATTTCTACTGAAGAAAAATGTTCAAAGAACAAATAATGTCCCAAGTCAGAGAAAAAATTTGTAAGTTTCAGTGTTGTAGACAAGGAAACCTTTAACAAAATTGCCTTAAAAGAGTATTTTTCTTTTAGGAAAAGTATCTGTTGGAAAGTCCTCTGAAATTACTGTTTAATGCAATTCTACGTTTAGATACATTTTGTCTGTAAAGTGGCAGACATAACTATGCTAATGAATAAGGAGAATGGCTGCTATAACATACGTTTCCCTGGTAACTAAGTGTAATTATTCATAGAAATGAATTTATAGGCCTCAGATAAGCAATATTCAGAGTATTTGCTACAGTTCTATCATAGCCTAAGTATAGATAATGCAGTACAATTGGATTTAGCTGGATGTTGTTCACATACCTTAGGTATGAACAAAAATGGGTTGCAGTTGCATTTATTTGTAAAAAATCCTTGTTCTCAATGTAGCTATCTGGAAGCAGTGTCAGCTGATATCCTAAAAGAAAGCAGGAGATTTGAGTGTGTGATGTGGGGCAGAAACTGCACATGGACTTGTGGAAATGACTCACAACTGACAGAATTGAGAACCTTTAGCTGCAGTTATAAAATCTGCCATTTGAACTTTTGTGTGAAATTTACACTCGAGCTACCAATAAATCAGTCTGCATTTCCATCTTCTTCCAAATAACCTTTGATTAGGTCATCCAAAAAGAGATAAACAACATTGTTTCATGGAAGTATGTGCCTCTGTTGTTGCAATGGGAATTACAAAATGAGGCATCTCTGAAAGATAACTTGAACATGGTATTTCTTTCTTATTTTCCAATAAGTGATGACTTGGAAGAAGACTTCTCAGCAGAAGCCAAAAGTGAAGAGTAAATTATATTTTTTCTTTATGTAATGTACATGCTGGTTATGTGCTTGGGGAGGACTTGGAGTTTTTAAAAGAACATTTGGAATATCATACTGCAAAGTTTGAGAAACCATTAAGCAAATTGGAAACCTTATACATGGAGGAAATATTATGTTCAAGGCTTCAGTGCTTGCTATGATTAGAGTGCTCTTTGTGGGAGATTTGTTAATATTTCTTCATCCTGGACACCTGCCAAGCTAAAGGCTTTAATGCTCTGAGACTGAGTCACGAAAGTGGGGACTGACTGCTCAGAGCTTGTTGACTTGCCAGGAGGTGGGTGTGGGAGGTAGTATGCAAGGAAAAAAAAAAAGAGGGGTATGAAAAATAATCTTGACATTCTGTGATAATCTTTTGTTTAGAAGAAATAAGACCATGGCTTCAGTTTTTTTATCTATTTTCTGAACTTGCAAAAAAAACCCCAAAAGAGACATTTTAGAGATGTGATCTCTTTTCTTGATTCAGAAAGAAAACCTCTGTGTTTGGTTAAAAAAAAAGAGCTTGAAAAACAAGGATTAACGCGTCACTGAATATAGATAACTAAATACAGCATCTGTCCATGATAATTATCGAGTGAAATGTATAATTTTGACACAGAAAATAATTTCTTTTCATTTGCTAACCACTAGAAATCTCTAGTGGATCTCTGCAAAAACTGGTTTAAGCTTGCTGAAAATAGACTAGATTTTCTGGATCATGTTTTATGCATCTAGACAGTACAGCCACTGAGCCTCTTTGAAGCACATGCTCAAAATCATTAGACAAACAGAAATTTCACTGATACAAAGAAAAAACAGCATTTGTGAGCTTCTTTAGCCAAATTAGATCAGTGAACTTAAGTATTCAGCCTTCCTTAGCATATAGGAGAGGGCTAATATTCAAAGCTGAAATACTTTTAGAGGGACAAATGGTAACTTGTGAGTTTAGAAAAAGTTGCTGAATATGGGTATGGCTGCAGGGTTACACACAGAGTACTGGATCCTGAAGGCCTTCAAGACAAGACAAATGTCTGGAATACACCCATTTTTTGTATGTTAACATTCACAAAGCCTGACTAGTGCAGGCTTCACAAATACTGGTTTTCAGCTGGGAAATGAGGACTGAAGCCTGGGGAGCTGCTTAATCGGTCTTGCATCATATAAGTTAACACATCTGGGCTTCAAGTGAGGGCAAAGAAGCAAAAGTTAGTCTAAGTTGCTCTCAATGCTGGGCTTGCCTTTATCTGGGTATACACTGCCTGTGTTTATTCCTCAGCCATATTGTCTTGCTCAGGAATTACAGTGCAGAGCACAATCTAATGTTCCCTTAGTGAAAACTCTCTGACCTTCGTGTCCCATCATGCTTGTGTCTGATGCACAACAACTACATGGGGTTCAAACACAGGTCTAGGGAGCTTGCACAGTTTCAGCAATCTATCAAGCTTGCATGCAAATTGAGCTGCATATGACTTTTTTGTGTGTTTAGCTCCATATTCAGATTCAAAGATGGATGCAGGAAACATTGTAGGAGGGGTTTGATATGTGGCTGTCCATTCTCCTATGAAAAATGAGAAAGTAGGGACACAGGAAAAAGAGATTATGTGTGTAAATGGACTTTCAAGGCTCCCTATGATCTCTCATGGAGAGGTTAATAAACTTTGAGAATGAATGGGACTATTTCGAATATAATTTTTTACATCATCCAGAAAGCAGACTGTAGATCCAGTCCATTACCACATTTACTCCATAAATAAATTTTAGTCTATAAATAAATGCCTGGTATATAGAGGTATGACAACTAATAGAAGTAAGGAAAATAGCTTTTTTCTTCAGTGAGGAGAGGGAAAATAGCTTTGTATGTCTGCAAAGAGCCAAGAAATGAGCTCAAGTACTGAATCCTATATCACCAGTTAGCTTTTAATTTGCTTTCTGACTGCCCCAAAGACCTCTCTTCTAGATGGCACCTAAACATGGTTGATGTCACATTACAGCACAGCGTTCCCAACCACTGGTATGAGTGAAACTGCAACAAAGGTAATTTTCTTTATCCTATTTAGTCCTGCCTTTCTACCCCCAAGCCTTGTCACCATCAAACATGTCCTCTTGCTGTAGCCAGCCATTCAGAACACTGACCACAGCCTTTTTTTTTTCAGAGACTTTAGATGGAGGAAAGAGAAAAAATATATAATTGTCTCTTAAGAAGTCCCAGTCCCAGCAGAGCTGTGAGTTGCATGCTGTAATGCAATGTGCCCGTTAGACTACGCTGCAAGACCTCACCAGCCACTGCAGTCTCTCCCTACCAGCCTTTGCCTCTGCCAGCTACCTTCTGGAAATGTTTTTGTGCTTCTTCAGTTCCAGATGGCAAATGGCACACCACAGGAGAAACACTGGGCTGGGTCTTGGACTGCTGTGGTTATTTCCTCTCCAGTGACTGAGGGTGCAGAAGTGGCTTTGCTACTGATGCAGCTCTTGGGTCCTGATACCAGTCACAGCTGTCCTTCTTGACAAAGCATTATCCTCAGACCACTTGCATGGGAAGTAAACCCCTGGGGGGTTTTTAACAGAGGATATGGCAGGATAAATTGATGGTCTTCTCTGAGAAATTGAAGCCTTCAGACCCTGTCTCTGCTGGCTGGCTTCCTTCCCAGGTGTTTTGCACTTGAAGGAGAAAAAAGACTCCAAAGAAAGCCCTCAAAGTCCAACAGTTATCATAATCCTTTTAATCCTCCTGCATTTGAGTGTTATGTCCTCTCCCTGCCTGCCTGCCAGCCACTATAAAAAAACCCCAAGGGTTTGTAATCCAGACATTATTTCCTGTTGGGCTAGGAGTTTCAAGATAGCCTCACATGAGGCTCAGTAGCAATAAAGAAAGTTATGGGGGGTTATGGGTTATTTCAGAGGAGAGGAAGGGCAGTGATGTTCACAGATGTTACTGATTTAATTTTATTTATGAATCTTGAAGAATCAAATAATAACCGAGCAGAAAAAACTTGCTGGTTAAAGAGAAAATTGTATTTACCTAACCACCTGTTTCTATACTGCTCTAAGTGACTTACAGTGAATCTGGAGGAAACTGTTCTTCTGTAAAGCAATGCAAGAATTCAGTTTTTTCCATCAGAGACAGAAGAACTGGGGACATACTGTTTCTGTCTCTTCTGGTGTTAATCTGCCAGCCCTTACCCCAAGGTAAAGTCTCATTTTTCTCATTTAGTTTTTGGAGACTTTGCAGTTGAAATGCTGCATTGCCCCTCTCTGAGTCACATGTGATTGCAGCTGCTCAGCATATATATGCATGAATTCACTCAATTTCAGTAGGGAATATTTAGGCTGAACCCTGCATATTATATATTAGAAAACAAAAAAAGCTCAAATCAAACCAAAACAAAAAAACACAGAAAGGGATAAAGGTGGGAAAAGGAATTGAAAGTGATGACCTAAAATGTCCCCTGAATTACATCATATGATGAAGGTCTATTTGAAGGTTCTATAGACAATAATGAGGATGTTTATTTCCACTGAACTTTTACATTTTAATCTAAATAAACATTGTCCTAAAGCAGGAAAGGAAATGATTCTTCCTTTTGATGGTCTCTGAGATAAATCTTTCAGTATGTTTCCCAAATCTCTTCATTTCTTTTGTTGTTGTGGGTTTTTTGTATATATATTTCCAAGGGAAATATTTCTACCTCTTAGGTTAAAGTTTGTGATTTGTCTATTGTGTGACAGTGTCCTGGGTTGGAGAGCATCCATTGGCACTGGGACAATGGCATTTAAAATGAATTTTTCCTTTCCACTGTAAAGAATATAGACTCAAATGCTGCATTTTGCAGTTAATTTTATGAATGAGGTAAAACCTTTACTTTTAGGAATATGAACTTCAGAAAAGATGCTAATATATTTATGTAAATATGTGTGCATATATATGTAAACAAGCACATTTAATGTAAGCATCTATACTGATATAAAGGCCTATTCCTCCTTTCATAGGAACAAAGGAATTCTCACATGGATTTTATTTTATGTAATGGGGGCACAGTTACAGCAGCCTAAAATAAACATTGAGGCCCTGACTGAAGTGCTTAATCATCTGAGAAACCTTTGGAATTCATGGGGCTTCTTCACATACCTAGATCCCGGCATGTGTGTAAATACTTCACTGTAGCAGGGTCACGAGACCTCAATTCAGCTCTTATAAATTCAGTGGAAAACTTCCTTTTGATGTTAAAAGCAGCTGGATATGTCTGCAGTGTGTATTTTCCATGCTAATGTGGAGTGAGCCAGCCATGCTGCAGGAACATTTGGTACATGATAAAAGTCTTAGGGCTTGTGAGCAGCAGCAACTTCACACTGACAATATTTATCCAGATTGATTGAGGGATGTGAATGAAAAGGCATTCCCAGACTGGCAGAAGACAGTGAGGGCCCTCCAGAAAAGGCAGCATGGAATGAGCTGTGGCTGAGGAGCCATCAGTGGTGGCAGAAGGGCGTGGTGGTAGCCCACAAGGATGACTGAAGATGGTAAACTCATTCCTTGGATGTATCACGGAGACAGCTGTGTTGTCACACCCCATGTACACCTGGGAGTACGGCGGTAAGTCCTGCTACAAGGAGCTGATCCCAGCTGGGGAGGAAGAGCAACATCCATCCATCTCAGAGACTGGAACTTGGCACCCAGGCAGGTCCACATTTCTGGAGAAGAAAGAACATTCTGTGAGTTGTGCAGCATAACTGCAAATGTACAACTATGGCTGCTTTGACACCAAGCCTGCTGAAAAGGCTTTGTCTACAATTATGTTAAATTATCCCAAGTAGACTATCATGGTCTAAATTTCCCTCGCTTCAGAGTTGGAGGAGAAGATGCGATGGAGGAGAATGTAGAGAGGCATCCCTGGGAGAAACCCTGAGTGTGACTTTTTGATAAATGCTCGGGAGGCTGAATAGGACCTGGAAAAGTGAGGTGATACTATGCCAGCTCACACTCAATTGTTCCTGGAATGCTGCTTCTAGGCATTTCTTTAGCAAGAAAATTTGCAGAAAACCTGCAGAGGGCAATGGAGTTGTAATGGATACGGTTTGGTAAAAAATGACAAAAATCACAGGTAAATAACTCTATAGGGACACCTAATTACTTGTGGCATTTGAAGGAAATGGATCGTAGAGTCCCAGATGAGTAATCTAGGTAGATAAAAGGAGGCAATTAGGAACTGGAACTGCCTGAATATTTTCAAAATTTCAATATGGGAAAATGAAGAGAAGAAAAATCATTCTGTTTTGACCTGTTCTGTTGGCAGTGACAAATGTAAGAGAGGGGAATATTTAAGCTGGCTGATTTAGAGAAAGTGTGTTCTTAGGCAATTGATCATAAGACATTTAAAAGAAATAAATGGCAAACCCTTCACTCTATTGCATTCAAAATAAGACTCAGCAAAATTGAAAAATAGAATGTAATAGTAGGCAAAGAACAAGAAACAAACCAAAAAATTTTAGAGGTGCTTGATATATGTATTTGATTAAGGAATCAGTTAGGTTTCTCTGCATTCATTTATGTAAATTCTAGATATCTTTCCCTTTATATATGCTGGTTAGTACAGTCACGATTTTTTTGTATGTCTCCCCAAGCTGAAATTCAGCCTTAGTTAATACTTTACTCTCAGGTATGAACAGGACTCCTTTGGGCTGAGTATTTCCATCTTCTTATCCTATATGACCTCAGTTCCTGTTAAGAGAACATCTGCCTACCTTTCCTCTGTTCAATAAAGCACCCTTTTCTACTGTCCTTTCATATATGAAAATGTTCTTTGTTTTTCATCCTACCTTTTCTGTAATCTCTCCACTCTTGTACTTCAGCTGTTTCTCAGTGCTTTATGACAGCCTAGCTCTGACTGACATAAAACTGAGAGTTAGTTTCCTCAACAACCTTCCTAAACATTTTGCCTCAAAAGATACAGTAACATATAATTTGTTTCCTTTTTTGTTCAAGGCCCAGAATTTTTGCCTGCATAAGGGCAGACCATAGGAAGGTCAAAAGACAAATGGTTATTGCTGGGCAATTTTTTAAACCAGAAAACCTAACCCAAAGGTAGACCTTGCCAGAATCACAGGAAGACTTGGCAGCAACGACATGTGCTCCCTGCCTGCATGACATCCTCTCCCAGCCTCTTCCATCTATCATTGACATCGACTCACAACATCCACAGTCAACATCCATCTTTTGTGTCCATCTAGTGCTGCTTCCTACTTGGTCCTGTCTACAGCTCAGGACTCACTTTTGTTCTATTTCCTAATTATTTCGAGTTTCAGTTAGGTTACCTGGAACAGTATGAGGTATCTGGTAGGCTGACAGCCTCAGGTGGTGATATTGTGCAATGTTTGCTTAATTGCCTTGATATAATTAGGCTGTTTATTTTGTTACTCAACTAGAAAGGCTATGCTGTTTGAAGTTTAGGTATTTTGTTGATAAGTGGAAGGATAAATGTAATAATATTGCCAACTAGAGAGGGTAATCTAAAACTGCATCGACTAAAGGACAGCTCTGCTACATAACTGTGCTAACTGGGAAGAGGAGACAACTCTTTTATTACCCAGATGTGCTGAGGAGAGCCCATTTCACTTTGAGAGAGGCTGAGCTGGTTTTCCCATCCTTTCTCTCCCGGATGTGTATGTTACAGGTTCATATAAAGGTCTGTCCTGGTTTTGGCCAGAATAGGGGTAATTTTTGCAGTAGCCAGACGGGGACATGGCCAGGACCTGGAGGTTGTTTTATACCACCTCATGTCATTT
Organism: Grantiella picta; assembly: GCA_013397955.1. NCBI lineage: Eukaryota > Metazoa > Chordata > Aves > Passeriformes > Meliphagidae > Grantiella > Grantiella picta. The sequence goes on along the minus strand of VZRM01000340.1, from coordinate 421,840 downwards.
TCTAGAGACGAGGTCCCTTCTGGTTTAATAAGTGTGACACGAAGCGAGCGGTCGGGTAGTGCCAATTCCCTCTCTTACTGATATTATTGCTGTTACTGTTTGCTTTTCTTATTTCATTGCTCTTTCCAGTAAATAGTTCTTATCTCAATCCATGATCTTTACCCTTTGTGCCTCCAATTCTCTTCTCCATCCTGCCGCAGGGGGAGTGAAAAGGGGCTGAGAGGGAGCAAGGGGTGCGAGGTTTGGAGAGCTTCAACAGGAGCACTGAAATGGGGAATACCATTCCTAAATCACAACAGCCTTATTTAAGTCTCTTTCTTGACTCTTATGCCAGCACACAAAACACTGCTACAGAGACAAATAAATAATTTCCCTTAAAACTCTGTGAATCTTGGGACAGAACTCACCCACTACAAGCAGAAGAAGCAAATGAGCAGATATGGGACTAGCTCAAGATGAGGCACAGAGGCCATCGTGAAGGTGGGGCTGGAAACCTTGAGTCTTTTATCCCAGGCATCTGCCTGTGTTTGGTAAGGGAAGATTTATTGCAGGATGTTGGAAGATTTCTTGTTGGAGGTTGGATGCACACTTCATTCCCAAGTTCCAAACATATTTTCAGGCATTGTTATTTAAGTGATTAACATTTAAGCCTTGTGAACACAAGCTGTTTTGGCAAGGAAAATGCTATATAGCTTCACGGTATCCAAGTGAGATTTATTCTTCTAGCATGAGGTACTAGTAAATTGGCTGTTGGCCTATCTAGCTTTTTGATACTGACATCATGGTTGGTAATCTGAGTACCTTGATAAAAGCAACAAACCTGACCTCAGAGTTTCTCCCAATGTTTCTGAAATCCCCAGGTGGATTCTTCATGCTTAGGATGCCCAGCTCTTTCAAGGGTGTGTCATTAAGTATGCTGTTGCTAAGGTAAGGTCAGAAACCTTAGAGCTAAGCTTAGAACTCCTGCAGAATTGCTCTGCAAAGCAGGTGGAGGGTCAGAGCTCAGAGCAGAGAACCCTGACCTGCTGCTCCTCTCTTCTCACATCTCTAAAATTTCATAGGGAAAATTAAGAAAAAAAATTCTATTTTGACCTTTACTATTAGATAAGACAGAAGTCAGAGAGGGAAGTTCTTTATGCTGTTTGGCACAGAGCCATCATCCTCTTGGCTAACGCCCTGGCAGCCTGCCCTCAGGACAGCAGTGCAGCTATATGACGGCTGGTGATCTAGTGAACGCAAACAAACCTACCTTTGTCTGAGCAGAGACCCACAGGAGCCACAGGGTGCTTTGCTATGTTCCCTGTGCAGCTGGGTAAAATGGGCCTTTTCGGTTTCCTTGCTGTGTAGCCAACGTGTTTTAGGATGGGACATCAAGTTTGTAGGCACTGAACAAGAAAAAGCAGTACCCAGGAACCAAGACTCTTCCAGTTCCTGAATGGGGAAGAAGGGGGAGACTAGCAAACAGGGAGGGGAGAAAGTCCATTTCCAGATAAGTATGTTGAAAGGTTGAAAACAGGGAGAAGTGTGCTTTTCTGCTCAAAGTTTACTTATTGATAGGGACTTGTTTCTTGCCTGCTTCTGTTTCTTGGCTGCATATGTTTAGAATTTGTAGAGCTTTATGTTCTGCTTCAGCAAATTATAATGTCAAGTGGGGAAAATGGTAAACTGTCAGGACACTCGCAGGGGATGACATCTGTAACCAGTATTTTATATGGGCTTTTATTCAATTTTGTCATCAGGAGTCCTCATGATTGCTTCAGTGCTGTCAACATGTGAACACATACAATGTGTATTTGATTATTGATCCTTCTTTCCTTCTTTCCTTCTTTCCTTCTTTCTTTCTGCTAATTTCCTATGCACTGGTAGGATAAAGAAATTGATGTGACTTCTAATAAACAACTAAAGTGAAATCTCACTTTATAAGAAGAAACTTCATGCTGAAGACCTTCCTGATCTCCACTACAGGAATTCCTTATCTCAGGCTTGTGACATATTTTCCTTTTCTAAAATACTCTGTCAAAAAAGTTGGCTTTTCTCACTTAGAATTAACCACATATGCTTATGAAACAACAATGAATACATATTTCTACTTTTTTTCTCTCTCTCTTGTTGTTTCATGATACTGTAATGCTTTTTATGGTTGGTTTTATTGTTTTCCTTGGATGTTCAATTCCTTGTTTGTGTTGGTTTTTATCATAGCAGCAAGAAGAAAGTATCTTTTATAATGGGGAGATGAGAATATGATTACTAAGGCATAAAAAACTATATGACACAGAGAGAGGTGTTGCACATAAAATTGACCCTAAACTAGAGTTTAGTAACACTTTGATTTTTATACATTGTGATTTCAGTTCTTGTTACCAGAGGAGAAGAATATGCAAAGTCATGTCAATGGAAGGTGATAACATTACTTTCCCAGACTTATATTTTCCTAGATTAAAGGTACTAAATTTTAAGATGTATATTGTTGTACTCCATACTGCTTGTGCCTTCCTGGATAAACAATTCTGCTCATAAATGCAATAAATATTAAGATAATTATCAAAAAGCACATACATTAAAAAAAATCTTCGGACGTAACAAGTTTGACTGATTACACTTTAACAAACATCACTGTGAGAGTATCATTTATCTCTAACCAGAATTTTTAGAGTTATGTAACATTTTTCAGGAAATTTATACAAATTTCTTTTATAGAAGTTTTCTAATGTTAACAATGTGATCCTTAGTTCTTGTTTTTCCTCTGTCAGGCATCAGAGAGCTGGAAGTATCCTATGCTGATAAACAGCATATCATATTCATTCAGAAGCAAGGATGAAGTTTTAAAGTCTTACCCCAAAATAGCATTAGCAAAACATACGAGACTGGTGTTCATACTTCTCCAGATGTTTTTTGGTTAGCAGATGAGTTTTAATTATGCATTGTTATAGTGTTGGATCATACTTTCAGCTACAGTTTCAGACATTATAAATGACTGTTTTTCCATGAAACCAGTGAAGCTGCATGTCTTGGGGTCCAGACTCAGTCACCCACACACATCTGGTGCTCTATGAGATACCCTCAAGGAGCCTGCCTGGCCTCTGACTGCCCTTGTCTGCTTCTCTCCCATGGGTCCTGTGCTATATCTGCCAGCTCAAATGGCAGCTCAGATGACACTCCACACCTATGGCCAGTCAACAAACCACTGCTGCCTCCCATGAGCTAGCTTTAGAACTTTTTGAGATTGCAGAGAAGGAATGAATAGATTAAAATATGTCTTCTAGAGAATCTCTGTGGACTGTTCTTGCAGGGATTTTTTATTTAAAGCTACCTGTCCCTCCAATTTATATCCATTTTGACCTGACAGCCATTTCTCTTATTTTTCTTACTCTTTTAAAATGCATTTAGTGGGTAAGTGCTGGCAAAATGCCTGACCTACTATCACCAAGTACTGCCATCAAGTCTGATGTATTAACTGTCTTGGTTAACCTGCAAGGTTAAAAGGGAGATGCTCTTAGCTATCTGTGTCATATCCTCATTAATCCATAATGCTGGAACACAGCAAAGGTTTGGGAATATTTCTCAGCAGAGTGCAGAGGATATAGTAAGGATTTTCTTGCCTTCAGCAGAGCAAGAAAAATTAATAAGCTGTAAAACTACTCTTCCTCTTCTGCTAATGTATTTCTGCGTCACCTCTTCTTACTCACTGTGCAAGTTTCAATGTTGAAATTGCCAGTATAAGAGAATAGCTTTTTTTACCTTTTCTGAAGATGGGTAGAACCAGATAATGAAAAGAAAGTATAAATAGTTAAAAAATGCAATAATCTCATCTGATAGATGTGAGTTCCTTTCTTCCCTAGGAAATGTGGATGATAGGAATAAATGGTGAAAAATTATTTCGTACCCTTTCCTATACTTTCATAGTACTGACATTAATTGCTACAACACTGGATATTTTTCTCTTTCAGAAAATACATTTACTATTTCAGTTTACCTAGATTTTTGGCGTCACTGACATCCTGGAGCAATAAATTCCAAGATCAAATTGCACAACAAGATTTATATCTGCTTCTTCCTGATACAGGTGAATGCCTTGTTGCTCTTATTCTTATGACAAGGAATAGAAACATAACTCCCCTGAAACCTTGCAAAGACATGTGGTTCGTAGCTCTTCCAGTTTTAATAGTTTTGCTATTTCAGTGGCTATTTTCTGTCATCTTCCTCCAAGTCTCCTCTAACTTCTGCAGGGCCCATTAATGCAAAGTATTTGCTGTATTTTTTACTATTATTTTTTACTGGATTGTACTTCACTATGGTTTTTCATTCACAAGCTGAGTGGTTTATAGATTACTATGCAACCTGGGATTTGTATTTGATCTAGTCAGGATTCTGGCAGAAGTGTAAAAACAGCATATTGAATAATTGTTGGAAAGTTGTCACCAGCAGTTCCCTTATGTTTTCGAGTCTTTTCTAGCTCATTTGGTAAGATCCTTGAATGTATTCAGATATCCATTTATCTGATTATGTTTCAGAATTATAACTCTGAAATGTGTATTAGTAGGTAATTTAACATTAGCCAAAGGAAACTGATTATAAAAGAGTTAATAGATGGTGCATGGGTAAAAATCTGCTTTTTACTTCCAATATTTGAAAGTGAGTGGTCCTAATTTGTTTTAAGAAGTTTAAATCATGTAGCCTTGCAGAGCTCTGGCAATCTTTGCTAACAAAATGAACAGGGATATCTTTACCAACTTAATTATGAACTCTTTGTTCTCAGCCATAAATCAATATTAACAAATCCTTGCATTCATCTGCAGTTTGAAAGAGTCAGGCACCCAGTGGTTGCAAGATGATGGCTGCTCCTACTGGGAAGCCCTGTGGCCAGCAGCCTAAGGTCATGGTGGTAGAAGGGGCTGAAGTGCCTGAATTTACCACTGGCAGAGACCAATCTCTGAGTTACTCTGCTTAGCAGAACCAGCAGGTATCTGTGAAGAACAAAGAGCCGTTTAAGGATCATACAAGTCTGACAGGAACCTTGGCTTCCAGGATGGATCCAACTGGCTGTATTTAAACACTTGCCTACTTCATTTGAACTGCATTAGAGTAAATCCCTTATTTTCTTCATATCCTGCTGATGTTCTTTTCAGGTTTGCCAGTACAGTTGAACAAATATTAAGTAAGACAACTAGAGGAGAACTTCCAAATTTTCAAGGTCTGTTTTCTTTTATCACAATGAACACATTTTCACCTCACTGATTAAAACCAAATAGGTTTTCTGCTATTATAATTTCAGTAGAGCCTTTAGGTAAAAACTTTTGTCTGGTTCCTTACAATGCTTCCTTCGCAGCTAGTTTATGCCCAGTTGTTGCGGGTGAGCTGAGATTACTTCTGTGACTCCTTTGTTTACCTTCTGGCACTGTCAGACAGCAGTCCTTATCTTGCTAGTCAACCTCCTGCAAACTTGTGCAATAATTTCTATGGCCTTCTCCCTTTGGATCGACTCTTCATTTTTCAGACATCTCGTTAGCCTTCTCTGCATCTACCCCAGCTGATATTCATCTTCTCATGATCATCAAGGTATTTCAGATGAGATCTTAAGGAATATTATTAGTCATTCCGTAATGGAAATGTCTCTTTTGCATTTTCAGATTGCATTTGGCAGGGTTTTTTGGTTTTTTTTTGTTGTTTGGTTGGCCTTTTTTGGTTTGTTTTTTGGTGTGTATTTTTTTTTAACATTATTTTTCACAGTTGCCTTAAATCAACAGCACAGATCTGCCCTGAGATCAAGCAATGTATTCTTTCTCACCATTCACTTCAGGGTATAATTTGTTCTTTGTTTCTTTCTGCTTAAATTATTCTCCCTTTCAAAACAAGAAATCTAATTGCTTCTGTAGGGAATCTGTTCATATCCTTTCCTGACTATCCCCAGTTTGTGTAATTTATCTTGTATTGTTGAATTGTTTAGGTTGGAAAAGACATCTAAGATCCAACCATTAACCCAGTACTGCCAAATCCCAAATGCCATATCTACACATCTTTTAAATCCATCCAGGGATGGTCTCCACGACTTTCCTGGGCACACTGTTTCTATATTTGACCACCCTTTTGGTGAAAAAATTTTTCCTAACATCCAAACTAAACTGTCCAGGTGCAATATTAGGCCATTTCCTCTTGTTCTATCACTTGTTACCTGTGAGAAGAGAGAAACACCCATCTTGCTACAGCCTCCTTTTGGGTAGTTGAGCACTGAAACATGTTGCCCAGGGAAGTGGTAGAGTCAGCATCCCTGGAAGTGTTCAAGAAATGACTCAACATGGCACTTAATGCTGTGGTTTAGTTGTTATGGTGGTGTTCAAAGGTCAGACTTGATGATCTTGGAGGTGTTCTCCAAATTTAATGATTCTATGATTTTATGATAAGCAAAAGATGTTTTTCAGACATTTATGTAACTATTTGCAAAGTAACCTGCAAGATCTAGGAACATTTTGGAAGAGAATTTCTACTAGTTATTTCTGTATAGTTTAGTTGTCGGAGGGAAAGACATTCTTCATATCTGCTATCAGTAAAAATGGCCTATGCAGAAGGGCCGGTGCAGTCTGTGAGCATGAAGCCATAAATATTCAAGGAGTTGTCTAGAGATTCTCTAAAAAACATATTCTGCTCACCCATCTAACCACCCATCCATCTAATAGTCAGGGATAAACTATTTATAGTGAATATTTGCTAGGCTTAGCCATTTCCCCCTTCTTGCAAATTATCCAGAAAAGGATGATGATTCTTATGACAGGTGCATATTTTGTATTTAGAATGAAGGTTAGGATGTAGCTGAGTGTATGGCTTCTTTCTGACTATTTTCTACTAGTCCTGATTTCTAAGAAAAGAGTGAACTAAGCAAATGAGAATTTGGGTGCTCTTTAAAGTGGCAATTTTTTGGAGGGTGAAAGGATAAAGAAAGAGCAGGGAAAGAGGGTTATTTGCAGGAAAAAAAAAAAAAGGGATCCTAGAAGATACAGGAATGGACTCACCTCACCAGCCAGAAGGGAATAGCTGAAGTTGCTTTTTCCATAGGATAAAAGAGAAGTGGGGTTTTAAGAAAAAGAGAGCTTTGGAAATCTCAGGGAGCAGGGTCTGGATCTTGTAACAGAGAGTTTAGGAGACAACACTGGATGTAAGGGGAAAAACTGACCTTGACACAAACTGTCACTGTATTTTACTAGACTAGGTCTCAAGAAAGATATGGTATGGTGTGTGCATAGAGAATAGATGGCTGATGGATATTCTAGGATGTCTGATAGGTTGTAGGCAAACCCTCTTCACGGCAGTAGCCAGCTGCATTTATTTTTGCTTTCTCTGGTGCAGTCACAGGTGTCCTTACAACCCATGGAACACTCCATGTGTTCCCACCTGTGATGGGGACCCCTGCACAGCCTCATTTTTACTTGTCTGAGGGCTCAGCAATTTCCTGATGCCTTTTCTCTTGAAACAAACTGTTTTCTCTCCTCACCCTGTGCGTGTCGGGATATCTGGGATGTTTGAGTGCACATTCTGACAACACCCACACAGCTGCATGTTTGGATAGTAAACGTGAGACTCTTATTTAAACGTTGAGAACTGTTCAGGAGTGTGGCTTTTGCTTTGTTTGCTGAGCCATTTTTAAGAACACTTTCCAAGACCTTGAGGAACAATGAAAATTGGCAGCCCTTTCTGTAGTTCTCCTTGCCTGTAGCACGCCGTGGTTGCCACAGCCTTGCAGGGTTGCAGGGTGCCTGGGGAGCCTGGCGGCAGTGAGACAGAGAGGAGGACAAAGGGCAGCACAGCTTTTGATTTTCCATGCTCAGCACTATAGTCACAGGTTTAACAGCAAATGGCACTACAAATGGAAAATATAATGGTTTTTTTCTGTCTATAAATGTAAATTTTAATATGTTTTAAAATATTTTTCTACCTGGTTACCACTTTGCAAGAGGCAGGTGATACGTCAGAGTATCAGAAGCTATTGTCCTGTGGTGAACTCTCTCTATCACTTACTCGAGCCTAACAGTACACTCTGCATGACATCAGCAGTCCAATGACTCATACAGCAAGATACCAGAGGTGTGTTCCTATATCCTGGAGATCAGAAAAGTCCCACGCAGGAGACTTGGCTTGTTTTTCCTATCTTGTTATGGAAACTGCATGCAGAGGCTCTTACAGCATTAAAAAACTGTAAATGAAGCCTTTCTGTTTCTTATCAGAAGGTAAACTGCCTGTTTAAAAAAGGTGTTGCCAAGCCCAGGAGAGCCTCTTAGAAGGCTACAGGCTGTTGATTGTAGCTGTGTAGGGGGAAACTTTATATGTAAAATATTTTAATATTTCCACAGTGAACACTCATAATCCTGTTCTGGGGGAGAGTCCAACTAGTCTGAAGCACTGGACACATCTATAGCCTGAACAAGCTCAGTGGTTTGATATATAGTAAAAAATATATAAAAAAGCGTACAAGCTGCCTAGGGTGATGCTACTGCTCCTCCTCCTTCTGCAAAAATAAAACTAGAGATAAAGAGCATTTATGGGCAATTTAGAACTTCTGTCTCTAAAAAACAGCAGCAGATAGTTTCACTGAAGGCATCTAACAAAGCACTGTTTTCCTTCAATTCTCATTTACTGAAACAACTTCTTGCACATCCCATTCCAATTAATTTGTAGGACAATGACTTTTACCTGCTTGCCTCTTTGATCTCACTGATAACTTTTCCATGCAATACATGGTTCAGCTCCTCTCCATGGCATATAGGTATGGAGGAGGCATTAGAGTACCGGCTGAAGCAGGCTGGAATAGTTCCACAATACTTCAGAAGGAAAAACTGGGGGAAGAAAACTTGAAGGTTGAGTGTTGTGGATGACTGGCTGCCCCTCAAAAGATTTGATAGTTTAATGAAGTAAAGACTTGCTTGGTTATCCAAAAACCAGGCTAAGAACCCTATAAAAACAGGCTCCCTCAAGAAGTTTCTGGAATTTCCTATTTCACATCAAAAAAAGGGAAAAAAGCCCATAGTCTTTCATATGGCATTTCAGCATTACTGCTCCTATTCCCAGCTGGAACAGGAAAGGGTAGAGTCACAAACAAATTCAAAATAATGTCAACACTACAGCCAGAGCATGCTGAATCTCACATAAATGATCTAAACTTCGTGAAAAGTTTCAGAAAGGGGGCACCAACTGAATTCTGCTATTACCTAGGTCTGCTACATCTCGTGCTCTACAGTGCCTTTGAGCTGTGAATGACTGGAGCCTGCGGAAGCAGGAGGTGCTCTGTTTGTATGTGTATTTCCATGGCAATGCAACAAAGGAGTTGTTTGGTCTCCTTTCCTCAGGAGATCTGCCAAATCACTCCTCTTTATAGAGCAAGCTGGAAGAAGGAATACAGTTGGCATTCTTGTGGAAAATTTAACCTTGTTGCAGCTTCATGCAAGTTGTAAATATCATTCAAGTGTTTCATGAAAATTTTTATTAATAAGGATTTAGTGCAATTTTGTACTCATGTTTTAAATGCTTGGTTGTCTGAACTGATTCTTGTTTCCTTATGCACTTTCTCATTTTTGTTATATAGAATCATAGAATAGTTTGGGTTTGAAGGGACCTTAAAGACCATCTAATTCCAACACTTTGTCATGCGCAGGGTCTTTTCACTAGACCAGGTTGCTCAGAGCTCAATCCAACCTCTCTTTGAACACTTCCAGGAATGTACTTGAATACAATTCTGAAGGTTAATAAATCTTTTATTTTTAACACTGAAATTTCTGGATGGGAAAGCCCTACATTAGCCCTGCTATAAACTTGTGAGATAGGACTTAGACTGGGAAACTGAAGCACCAGAGAGGTAAAGATGATTGCAAGTCTCTAGTATTCTGAAGGCTGCTAATGATAACTGTGCCGGGAGAGGTTTTACTGGGCCCCATAGACCTGTACACTTCCTGCCCCCAAAAAGCAGATCTGAGGGATGCAGAGGGATAATTGTATCCATAGATTTGTCCCCATCTCTCAACAGCTCAATAACAGAGGTCTGAAGAGCCAAAGAAAGACAGGCAAAAAAATCTAGCAGCTCACTCTCATCCTTCATTTGCAGAATACATTACATAAGCATGGTGATCATATAAGGTGGCAGAGTAGACTTGCAGAAAGAGAGGTCACACCAGGGCGTTCATACTTTATCCAGGCATTTAACCGGAACAGCCAACTGAGCTAGGCTGCTTCCTCGGCTGAGTCAGTGCAGCTACACTCTTCCTGTGAACTATCTTGCTTTCCTTCCTGGGCTGCTGCTGAGGTTTTCTAGGATCCCAAGTCAGGTGTATGTCTGCTCTGACACTTCAGCTCTCACACGGTAATTGCTGGCTGCGTGTGCTAAGCACAAAATTGCAGCATGATGAATAGCTCTGATTAATCCGGGATGTTAGTGTAGGAGCACGCTGGCTTTGGAGCTAGCTTATTTAACTGAGAATCTCCTGGTGTCCTTCTGGTTTCATATTGAAAGCCATTTGGGTTTGAGTGAAAGCCTAGTGAAATCTCTCTCTGGGTTTCAGTGCATGTGAAGGTCTATATGAGAATGAAAGAGATGAATTTAAAATACTGTATAATATTTTGCTGAGAGAGCTTAAGTGCCTGGAACCCAGAAGCTGAGGGTGTGAGTCAGTTAAGGGATAATAAGCAACTCCTTCTTGTGCCTTGAACGATGGCATTATACTTCATGATGGCAGGAAGAACATGAGAAATGAGAAAAGCAACATTTTATCTGATGTGTGAAATGTCATGAGGGCAAGAATCACATACAGTAAGTATGAGCAATAAAATGTGTTGACTGACAGAAACTCTCCATTTCTGGAGTAAAAAGGATTGTATTTCTGTACAAAACAAACAGGAAGTTACGTTTTTTTTCGAAATATCCATGACTGATCTAATCCCAGGCAAAGTGTTGTATCCTTTCTTTTCCTGCAACCCAAGTTTTAAACAGAAAAGCATAAAAATTTATTCCTCTATGTCTGACACTAAATAATTCAACAAAATGCTCTAGCTGCTGTGAGAGAGGATCCTGTGGACCATTTACTTACAAAACCAGACTGATGAGTTAGCAACTAACTGCTTACAGGAAAACATTGTTTTTACAGCATTTTGATGCATGTTTTGGGTGGTCAGTGAGAGCACATATCCTTATCTGTATTTTTCTCCATTAAAAGGATTTCTTATAGAATTTTTTAAAATCATAACTCAAAATTCCTCATGAGAGCTACAAGAGCATAGTTACAGAGAAAATGTAAGAGTCATGGCCATTACATTTAGATGACTGCATCTATTTTTTAACAGTGTTGTTTTCTATTGCCATTACCTTGCCTTTTTATTCACCTCAATCACATTTTCACACTGCAATCCTTAATAATCATGGTGAGAGAGAATCCTAAGTAATTTGAGTGCGATTTTTGTTAGACAGTCCTTCAGACTTTCTGCCTTGAGTCATTATGCATAAGCATACAATTACTCCTGCGGAGCAGCATTTCTGTGTGGAAAGGGAATATGGAAGAAGCCTCATACCCTCAGTAGGTGAGGAGGGCACATATAGTAAAATCACAGTCCCATCTCTGAGTGGATTTCAGCTAAAGGTTACAAACACTTGCATAAGCTGCAACTTTCCTGCAGCACAGCACTGCTGACATCACGGGGTCACCTGCTGACATGACGTTTACATGTAAAGTTATATAAATGTCTACAGCTTGCAGACACAGCATCCGACTTGTTTTGAGTGTCTGAATCACTTCCAGAACTAGGTGGAGCATTCTGAGTTCAGCTGAGTTTGTACAAAGGTGATGTTGACTATCCATTTGCTTTTCCTCTCTGGAGACCCAAAGAGATGAACCAGTTTATTTCGTGTTGGGAACTCAGCCCTGAATTTTCAAAACTCTGGCACTTGCTCATACCAGGCTTCAGTCTGGCCTGTCGTGAGATTCACTTAGTGAGTTACCAGCTGTTGATCAGCTTGGATTAACATCAGAACAAATTGCATTAGTCTTCCAAGAATCCTAGAGAGAAGTCATGTTGGGCCACATGCACCAGTATTAGTGGTAAAATAGATAGCCAGAAAGGTAAAAGTACAAAATCACATGTCTATAAAGGCAAAATAAGTAATATATCTTGCAAGTAGAAGTTTCTTCTTACTGCAGAAGTGACATAGTACTGCCTAAAGACTTTTTCTCAAAACAGGCTTTTTCTATTTAATTTTATAACAGGTAATACATACATATGCAATATTTATTGTGGCTATGTTCATGCACAGTATATATTTCACACCCTAAAATAATGTCTCTCTCATATCTTGCTCTAGAAGTGATCTAGAAATAGCAGATTTATTTGATCAAATTATGCTAAATTATTATGTTCATTTCAGTGAAAATATTTCATGCTTCTTTTGGGGAAATATTATCATATAATTTCCTGGATGTATCTAGGTCATACATAGCAGATTTTTTAAAAAATAAATAATGAAGTTGTTTGTTTTGCTTGTAAGAAGTTCCCACTAAATCAGATCCAAACTAAATCTATTCTTTCCCAAGAAATGGTTTTCTGGATAACAATATATTTTGAATCTGGAGATTAGGCTTAAGATTTGAATGCAGGAGTTGATATATTACTGTTAATGCAATTTGGCATTTTAGACTATTTTTCAAGCTGTTAAAAATTGAAATATTGGAATCAACTAGGATATAATATAACAAGTAGTGTCACATGGACTTACAGAAAACTTATGGAAAAATTTCATTAAATATAATAGGAGAAAAATCAGTATTTTTAAAATGGTCTTTGAACTGAGATTTGAGCTGGCTTTTAATGCAGTCAAGTAGAGAAAGAGAACTGGGAAAAAAGATTATTTTCCTCTCTCTTAATAGATCTACTGATGCCCATGTGTGACATCCTATTTTTAGCTGTCAGAAAAGCAGTGAAGCATATGCAGCAGAGTAGAATGCCCTGTTCCCATGCCTGATTCTCCATATATAGCTACTGCACTGCACTGTTCTTCCCTGGCACCCACTTTGAGGGATTAACTTGAATTTTGTTGTCAGAATTGCCTCATCTGAGAGCTGCCCTCATGATAAACACTCAGGCAGCCGCCACTTCATGGCACCCACCTTCCCATGAGGACCCGCAGTGTCTGAGCATTGACTAAACTCAGTACCAGTGAGAAGATGTCCAAAGATCTTGTGGAATGAATCTTCAGCCATTTTTCCTCTTCCCCCTGCCTCCTGCTTCATCTTGGTGTTGGTACTAAGTACATCTAATTTTCTTTTCTTTTCTTGTTATTGTTGGAACCAACTTTCAGACTTGAGAGACTGCCATGCACAGGAGATGTGTTTTGGCTCTTCTGCCAGTTGTGTTCTGTGGATGATTAGATCAAACCCAGGGGCTGCCAGATGACTAATCAACTTATTACAGAATAACAAGACTCACTGGAGAATTAACAATGTCTTTATAGTCTCCCCTCAATGAATTGTCTGGAATTTTATTAGCTTACAGAATAGACCAGTTTAAAGTTTTCCAGTGTTACTTGAATACGATTTTTAAAAGAGTTTTAACACTAACCCACAATAAAAACAGCTGCCCCAACCTCTAGCATTTAAGTCTTTTAATTTTACATCAGAGATAAATGCTGTCATTTAAAGAGCATTTTGCCCTGCATTATGTGATATTTTATGCTTCTCTGTATTAGTGTAACTGGGAGATCTAGTAAAGAAAGACTTTGAAGCATATGGAGAGGTGAAAGTATGGTTCAGATGGTTAGAACTGTGCTATTTAGAACACTGCAGTAGTACAGTCTGAGACCTGTAGAAGTCTACATTTTTCTCTCCTGAGCAGGGCCAACAATTATGTAACACTGTGTACCTTCATGCAAAGGCAGGACTATGATGCAGAAGTCACATATTGAAACCAGTGGTTCAGCTGACTACTCCCAGTGAATGCTATTATTGCAGATACACCCTTACCTTAATCCAGCCCAAAGCTGGATGATGCAGTTTGCTTTTTTCCCCCTGTGCTGACTCCAGACTGGCTTCATCACACCTAACTTCAGAAGTTAAAAATTAACTGTCTAAATTCAACCTGGTCACGCAGGTCTCCCTGTGTAGATAATGAAGAGAAACAAGAAGTTGCAGGTTTCGATTCCTGATTCAGTCACAGGAACAAGCTTCACTGCCCTGCATGGTCACATTTTCAGAAGCACCCGGTTTTCCAGGATTTCTGGGCTGCAGTGGGGAGGATGAGTGCAGCTGGTTAGACACGATCAACCTTGCTTATCGTGCTGTTCCAAGTGTCCTTCTGTGCGTGAGCCAATCTTCCCCTGGTACCAGGGCTGGAACTGCTGTTTCTATTGACAATTTATGCTCCCTTCATGCTTTGTCTACAAAAAGAGAGGCTAGGCAAGGCAAGGAAGTATGGAAAGACGCTTGAATGTTAGGAACATGTAAAAGGAAAAGGCTGCCATGTTCACTCACAAATCCAGAAAATAGCTGCATGGTTTTAGCTGCACTTGTTTTCTTATTTGGATCAATTCCAGTTTTCATCTTGGCCAGGAACTGTGTCTGATTTAGATATATTTGTTGAGCCTCTGGAGTGTAAAATAAATATTTTAAATAATATTTATCTCTGTGTTACAGCTCTATGACCAGAATGAAACACACAAAATACTAGTTTCTGAAAACACAGCTTAGCAGCAATTAGATTTAAACACTTTCAACAGCTGCACTAATGACCTATTTAAAAAAAAAGCCCATACTTCACACAGCGGATCTCAATCTCTAGCTATGCCAAATTTAAGTTCCTTTGCATGCACAATTTTTCTCTTTTTTTTTTTCATCTCAGAAGGCTGTGGGAGAAAAGAAATGTATTTTGAAGCTTTCTTGCTAATAACTGTTATTATCATCTGCAGGGCACTGGCTGTTAGCAATTGCTTTCTGATCATTTGGTGTATTTATATAATATCAATATTAACATGAGATTAGGTGGAAAACAATTGTTGCTGAGTGACTGTTAGTGCAAATTGAATTGTTTGTATTAGAACAGTATGAATAGTGTATTTAGTGTGTTTTTAAATTGGACTGCTGAGACAGGGGAGACATTAGCAGGGATCTGCATGTGAAACAATGCCAGTCTTCATTTACAAAGGTCTTTAACTCATGCTGAGCACAAACCCGACTGTGCTTTCCATGTGAATGCTAGAAAAGCTCTAGACTGCATGATGGTAGTTTTACTAATTTAGATCCTAAAAAAATATTTAAGCACACTCTAAACCAAATCAAACCATAAAATATAGCCAACCTCATACTCTGGACTTCGGTCATGAAGATGTGTATCACATCAGAACCCACATGCTGACAGTAGAACCCACAGAGATGCTGATTGCCACTTAAAAGTTTGCTTATCCTTTTTCATCCTAAAGCTGCCCTGTTGTAGCCGTACTTTGTTATGTTTTTCATTTCATCGGTGTTAGTGAATGTGAAATTGAATTAGTGGTTTGTTCCTTTAACTCAATTACTAGATCCAAACAGTCTTTTTACCACAAAAGAGAATGCTAATTCCAATGTGCTACACAGCAGGGGCTCAAGGCATTCTAGGAAGAGCAGCTAATTATTGCTTTCTGGGTATTATCTGAAACAATGCCCTATGTATTGAATGCTGTCTGGATTCTGTTTGTTTAGTTGGTTTTGGCTTCCGTTTCTATAACAAAGAGCCCAATTCTCATTTAATGCTACTATTCACTTTCAGGTGGGTTGCTTTGGAGAGTAATGAAGCTATGATTTATAGTTAATGGGAGTCAGACACACCATAGCATTTGCCTTGTATTCATCCTACTTTAAAACATCTAATTACAGAAGACACTTTCCCTTTCAGCTGGTGCCATGGGTAGGTAACTACTGGGTTCCTCAGCGTATGGCTCTGCTGATATTCTATCATTTTGCGTGTCTCCCAAAAGATAATGGAAAGAAAACAAAAAAGGAAGATTGTAATTTTCAAATATTCCACTTCATTTGATGCTACAAAAGTTGAACTATAAAACATGGCAACAGCTTGTTCTGTAGTATTTTAAGTGTGTGTGATTTTTTTAGCATTTTGGGATCAAGTGAGAAAACCTAATATTTTAATGCTGATTTTGAATGTTTGAGTGGAGATGTAGTGTTTGTTGGAAGCAAGAGAACAAGGGTTGGGAAGAATTCTGGTACAAATCACAAGGGTAAATAAAAGTGGTGGTTGAGTCAATATTTCCTTTTATTTTTCTAATTTATTCAGTCTATAAACATAATCCATGAAAAACAGACAAAAATCATGTTCTCACACAAGAGTTCCAGTTCAAAGTTGTGATTATTCTGTATCAACAGGAAGTTAGTATGAGAGAGCTGAAACAAATCATGCAGATAAAATTTGGACCTATTGTGGTTAGTGTATCAATAAATAGTAGGCAGGTGGAGATGATGACATCTTAAATTCCTTTGCAGATAATTCATTTTTAGTGACAAAGAAGCAGAGTTATACTACATCTGCTCAGGTTTAATTCCCTAATTCGCAATAATAACCTGGAAGAACTCTATGGCATTACTGAAATCTTCCTTTTGCATACCTTGAGTTTTAATATTTAGATTTGTTTTGTTGTTTCTCTCTCTCATTTTAACTCTAATATTTGTGAAGGAACATTTGCCCCAGTGCTGCTAGAACTGTACACCACAGCAGGGTCTTTGGACATTAACCTTCACCTGGTGATGACAGTATTTATTGAGGAATCTGTATTCACAGCCTCAGACAAAATGAGGAAAATTGCCTATGATACATATTCTCTGTGTAGAGAAGAGAGGGAGTGAAAAATGAACTGCCTAAAAAACCTTAAGGTGCAGGTGCAAGGACTAGAACGAGATGGGGAACTTGTACATCTGGCCAGAAAAGGCAAAGGATGCCTTGCTCCAAACTGACTGTATGGTTCAAGGAGCTTGGATTTCAGGTGCAGCTGGCCTTTGCAAGAGATGTCTGACAAAACCATGAGCTCTACAAGGAGCAAGGGCAAGCTTTTCTCCATGCTGTCCACCTGAGTCAGGTGCCATGCCTATGTCACCCTACTCCCTGATCAAAAATCAGGCTCTACTGAAGATGGGCAGCACCACTGACTTCCAGGCAGCCAGGATTTCTCTGTCTGAGCTTCTTCCCATCTCACATTTTTTTCTTTTCTTGCCTGTGGTTGTCAACCTGACCAGGGCACCTACATGAGATTGTACTGCACCATGGGGACAGCACTGTCTGGCTTTTGCTCCCTGGGCTGTGCTCTGGGGTGTGCTGACTGCCTGTTGAGTGCTTGCAGCAAAATGGCCTAACACAACAAGGACCTCTGAACAGAGCCCTGAGGTTCTCCTGTAAAATTAATCCTAAAACCAGTTCTTATGTGGATAAACTTTAATACACAGAAACAAACAGAAAAGCCATTTCCTTGGTTCTGCATGAATCCTACTCCCCAAAGGTGACAGAACATACTGAAGAGCCAGCAACACATGAGAAAAATGTCCTGATGAGGAACAGAAATCTCCTGTAAAAGCTTCACATTCAGCAAGTTGCTGTTTAGTTCCTGTGTGAACAATTAATCTTAAAACAAATATTTGGCCAAGAGGGGATTGAGCTCTGGGAGGTTTCATAGCTAACTAAGATTGAATGAAAACACGCTGCCTGACTTCTTCAGGCCAGTATTTCTTTTTCTCCCTTTCCATAAAAATAACTAAGAAAAAGTATCTGTTACAATGACCCAGGTTTTACCATTCAAACCTCCCTAAATTACAGACTTTCCCTCTGAGACCATTCACAATGGGGCATATAATGCATGGCTGTGTTACACCCTACTGCTCTTTGAATCCAGTGTAACTGGTTATTACTACGTTCAAATGTAGTGGCCTGGTTCAAAGGCTTTTCTATAAATAAATATCTTCCTTTTCGGGCAGATGATTGTCCCTACCAGTAGCTCCTGAGTTAACAGCTCTCTAGTTTTTAGCTCTTCAGCTGAGCATGCTTTGGAGCTGCTTTGAGAAGTCGGTGAATGGCTGGCAGTCTTGCAAAACCTGGTTGGGATTAGACTGGAAATCAATAACCTTATTACAGTGCTGGTTCTTATTCTGGTTAGTGTTTCAATGGGGGCATTTTTTAATTTCCTGTTATCTACGCTTCCTGAGTTATACTTAGTTTTAGATAAAGGAGGAGAGAGGGCACAACGGTTCTGCTTGGGACACAAAGGTTGTATGCTCTGCTTGTTCTGTCATGAATGCCCTATCCAAACCAGCATTTAGATTTGGCTAACAAACCCATTGGCTATAGGAAGCCCCAGGTACTCCCTCAATAGCAGGTAGATGCCATGGTATCTTGGCTATATTTTGGGTTATGCTGTATGTATGTGTATCTAGCCCATGGGGGATGGTATAAAGCACAGCCAGGGAGTATATAAAGCACCTGTAAATGCTCCTTTGTTTGGTTGTGCCCCAGCAGTCAGCAGAGCCCTCTTCTTTCCCTGCTTGTTGGCAGCTCCACATGGAAAAAGAACCTAGCCATCCCTGAGAACCTCCCTTTGCCTTCTTGAAGTCATGCTCCCTCTGAGCCTCCTGGGCCATTTTTGACTAAAACAAATTGGTATCCCTGCACTATCAAAAATAGGTGAAACAAAAATCCCCCTACTTGAACAAGCTGACCACGGCATTCAATTTTAACTGGGGTCTTTAGTGAAGAGGCTTGCTCGTGCTGTGTGGAGTAACTAATGGACTTCTGATTACTGCAGGCTTTCTGACTCTACAGCAATACAAATAATAAAGGGATATAAAAGTATAAACAATATGTGGAACTGTTGGCAAACAGTGCTTTCCATTTTCAAGCACTACAAAAGAAAAAAATACAATGTAATGCCTCCTTTGGGTGCTAACTAGCAGTAGTACTCACCTCATGTGTCCAAAACCCATAAGCTGGCTTTTCACAAGACTAAATTACAAGCAGTGAGAAATTATTAAAGAAAAAAAAAAAATGCAGCACAATATTTGGTGTCTGGTTTGGGATTTTTTTTTTTTTTTTGTGTTCACACCCTAATTGTTAGGCTTTATATTTTCAAGAGCTTGTCTGCAGAGCTGGGGAGAGGGAAGAGGCATACAGCATTTTTTTGTATAATTGCATAACTCCAAAGTCTGACTCTTTAGTGAAGCATAAAATATTGACTTTAAATAAGGAGAAATGAATCAACAGCATAGTTAGGGAAAGAGTACAGTACTGTCAACTGTGTGAGAACAAAACTCATGAAGCATATCCTAAGAAATGGTGGGATTGTTTTAAGATTTCATGAGAATCATAACATTTTTTTCTTTTTTAATTGCCTAAAGGTTTCTGAAGTCACTTCAACTTCTCAAGATTTCAGTCTCTCAAGTTTCTTTCAAAACCATGAAAGCTGGCAGTTTACTGCATTTTAATGAAAGACACTTTCAGTAGAGGGTGAGTCTTGAAAATTGGAAAAATTAGTGATAATGAGATTGCTATAATTTGGTTGCTTCAAGCTGCTCACTCTAGACCTTTTCTGTCATAAATCATACCACCTTTCAAATTGTTATGAAAGAATATCGTGGCAAAAAACCGTGAAAAACTGAGTTATTGCTTCAAAGGACACTAAGAAAAACCATGTATCACAAGTCTTCAGTGGGCTAGACACAAACGGTCGAATTGACACCAGACTTCATTGAGAGAGACAAAACCACTGAGCTTTTTTCGGTTTTTTTCTTCTAATTCAATTTGAGTACCGTTCTGAGTATCACTTTTTTGGATTTTAACAGGCTGGGTTTTCTTTTAAATGCCAACTAGGAGCTTCTAACTAGTGACATCAACTTCTAACATAGTAACTACTGTGCTTCTCTCCAGTTTGCACTGCTCCACTAATGCTGTGTGAACTACTGCAGGGAAAGAAGCTTCCAAGGAACAGGAGATTTTAGCTGCCTCTAAATTACTGGAAATGTTGTGCTTGTATGCCATAATGAAAGGGTACACACACAGGAGATGCTTCAGCAATTGCAATCTGCTGCAATTATAGCAGATACAGCTACACCAAGAGACAAATTTAAGTGAACAGTGTTCAAAACACAAAGCCAGACAGTCCTTAGGGAATTTCAACTCTTTTCTTCTTTAAGGACTAGTTTTCCCAGACATCCACGGCCCTCTCCCTCCTCTCTGGCATTTCTTTTTTGATCTTGGTGAACCTGTCCCAACTTATAGATGAAATTTAAAACTACGATCTTCATCACTTGTGGTCACTGAAAATCACAGGGCATCTGCAGTAAGAGCAGGGTTCCAGCTCCAGCATCACAGACACATTTCACTGGGAATAAAAGCATTTTGGGGCTCTTTTGGGAGACCCCTTGTGCCAGGGCTCTCCAGCCTGCCTCTGCCCCATGCTACAGCCCTACAGACCCAGCAGGGAAAGAAGGGACTCTCAGCCACCTACCCATCAGCCTGGGGATACTCCACTGAGCATGGGCATTGAGAATTTGATGCAGTTAGTGAAAAAAAGATTATTTCTGTGCAGATGTACATTTCATACTCACAGCCACTAAAATTTCTAGTTCTGTAGGAAGGAGAGGATCTCCAGTGTTTACAAGATCCTTAAAGAAACTTTAATTTCAATAAGAAAAGTATTTCACTGTGGTCCCTCTGAATTGGAACATCTAGAAAATTGGACTTTTTGACACAGAAAGTTCTAAAATTTCTGACTTCATGGAGCAGCCATTGCCATCTTTAGTTTTTGATATTTTTAGTATACTATTCCACTATACATTAAAAAAAATCAAATTACTTACAAAGAGCTGATTTATTTCTACATGAAAGTATATAGGCATAGAAGAGAAATTTTATGCTAAAAAAAATGTCCTGTTGTAAATTGTGAATGAGGAAAAAGAAAAAGAAAACCTTAAAGAAATATATGTTTTGACAAACATCTACATATAATTCAGAAATACTTGACAGCATCTTGTTCAAATTTTTAGAAGTGTCTCTGGGCTGGGACCAGAATTAAAGAATTTTTAGTCCCCAAAGTGACTTGTTTTTCCAGAATGTTATGAGGATGTGAACAAAGGGATTATTATAGCAGTCACTGTCAATAAGAAAAAGATAAAGTATGTTAGTCCCTTAGGGGGGAAAAAGTCATATACTACAAGATTTTGCTACTGCATTTAACAGGTGCAAGAAAGGTGTTTCAATTCTATATGTTTCTCCTTCCTTCCTCAGAACCGAAAACATGTTTTTCTTATTTTTTCTGCTTGTTCTTTTATTGCAAGATTATATTTTCATTACTGGAATTTCCTGCTTATATGGTGACATGCAAGCCAGGATTTTCTAGGCTGTTACCAAACGATTTCATTTCTTGTAGAAGAAGTGCAGAATAAATAGTGGTTAGAGGCTGGTGTTGGGCTGCTCATTCCTTCACATTACTTCTCTTGCAAATTTGTCTCCTTTTAATACCACAATGTCTGAAGAATGTCAGACTTTTCCTACTTTGAATTATATGGTTTTATCCTTGTGAGATACAGAGTTTCTAGGTAAACTTGGCCATATAATTTTGCAATTGAGTCTTCATCTTCTGAATAAAAATTAGCTCTAGTAAGATCAAAGGCAACTTTGGCAGCTTAGGAAAAAAGGCAGCACTGCCCTTTTATTATCTTCCATGTTTATTTTGCTGCCAGTTCTCTTTAAAAATGGTGCTTTTTGCCAAGGCTCCAATTTTGCTAAATGAATTAGTATTAATACTATGCCTTGTTTATTTCCACAAGTGGAAAATGAAAGATGGGAAATACAGAAGTGAAAAGACAGTATGAGATACAAAACACAAGAGTATCAAGAGAAATGTGAAGTGTAGCCAAAGTATGTACCACACACGATTCAGCCCTCTGGCAGCAGGTTGGCCCTTGAAAATCCTCCGGATGGACCTGCTGAGGTGTCACACCTTAGGGGTCTCTTGCCAGTCACCCTTGCAGTCCTTCAGCTCGACTTGGGGCATCTTGAGGAATGAGTTTCACTGACTGCAGTGCTGCAAAGGTGTTATGTCAGGCTGGAGGGGGGTGACTGAGGCCTTGCAGGTGCCATCCAGAGCTCTGTGAGAGCAGAACAGGGACCAAGTGGCACATGTGCTCCTTTCTCTATTCCAGAGCAGGATGCCGAAGCAGCTGAATTGGCTTCTGAGGGGCTTGTTGCCAACTCCCATTTCATGTGCCTCAGGGAGATTTTGAAAGCTACAAAAGCTTGGACCACTTCAGTCAGGTCCTCATCCTTCAGCCTGCTGCTAGCCAGGAAATAATAAATTAGACATGGCTAAATATGGGATTCTATGACAACTGAGGACAGGAATCTGTCCAGATCTTTGCAAGCTTAACAATAGTCACTACTGAGGGCTGCAGAAAGAGCTCTTCATTTTTTAAAACCCAAAAGCCTGCCATATGGCCAGCACAAACTGCATGCTTCCTCTGTGTGGTAACTAGCTGAAAATCACAGACTTGTACAAAAAATGCAAGGTGGGGTAGTCCAGCCTGCTGCTCCAGGCAGGAAATTGTTCAGGGCCATGCTGAGTCCGGTTTTGAAAACCCTTGGGGAAGAAGACAACACAGCCTCTCTGGGCAGCCTTCCACATTCTTTGACCACCCTCGTGGTGAGGAGTATGTTGTCAGGATTGTTTAATAACTGAAAAATGTATCTCTTAACTAGAGAACTCTTCTGTAAAATGCCTTCTTCAGGGTGCGACATTTTCTCAGAAAATGACAGTCTCAAAAAGCAAGGTTATTTAAAGAGTCTAAACCAACTGGTTTTAAGCAGTGGAGGTCTCCTAGACATGCGTGTTAAATGGCTTTACACTTCCATTTTCTTCTAGGCATCAAGTTTTCTGGTCATGTTACATCACCCACGATGCAATTCTATTATATATACACATTTCCTTTATTGTAGGGGAAGAAAGCAGTTTATGAGACCAGACGAGTGGTCTGTGGGAGGAAACAGGACTGTAAAAACCATGTTATAAAAAGAATTTCTCGTAAGAATTTCTACCACCACTGTGAATTCAGCTGCTTTGGTTGTTGACTTCTATGTGAATGCATATGCATGTGTGAATACATATATACATATATGGATGCACATATTCACATCCACATATCCATAGGCACATCCATATGCACATCCACATATCTGGAGATTCACTCATGTTCCCATACATGCATATACACACATATATATATTTATATATTCACATACGTACATATATATATATGTGCACACACACACACACATATATATATATATACACACAACAGGTCTGTCAGCACCCATTACAGCTTATTCTGGGCATAAAGACACCATGGGCAGACCCTAAGGCTACCAGGATTGCAGCCAGTGTCACCTGCCAGCCACAAGACAGGGCAGGAGAGGCTGCCAGGCAGATGATGAAGCAGTGCCTGGACAGCACAGTGCTCCTCAGATGGAGGTAAGGTCTGTCTCTTACATTGCATGAGAGCTGTAGGAGATGCTTTTGGGATGAATCACCTTGGCAGGAGAATTATCAGCCAAAGGGAATGTACTCATAGATACTTTAGATGACCAGGAAGGACAATGGTATCCTGGCCTGTACCAGAAATAGTGTCACCAGCAGGGCCAGGGCAGTGTTTGTCCCCCTGTGCTTGGCACTGGTTAGGCTCCACCTCAAATCCTGTGTTCAGTTTTAGGCCCCTTAATTTAAGAAGGACATTCAGGTGCTGGAGCGAGTCCAGAGAAGGAAAATGGAGCTGGTGAAGGGTATGGATCACAAGTCCTGTGAGGAGCAGCTGAGGGAGATGGGGGTGTGTAGCCTGGAGAAAAGAAGGCTCAGGGGAGATCTTGTCGCTCTCTACAACTTCCTGAAATGAAGCTGTAAGCTGGGGGTCAGCCTCTTCTCCTGGGTAACCAGTGACAAGATAAGAGGAAATTACCTCAAGCCGTGCCAGGGGTGGTTCAGGTTGGACATCAGGAAAAATTGTTTCACTGAAAGGGTAGATAAGCATTGGAAAAGGCTGCCCATAGCAGTGATGTCACCATCCCTGGAAATGTTCAAGAAATGAGTGGATGAGGCATTTAATGCTATGGTCGAGTCAATGTGGTAGTGTTTGGCCAAAGGCTGGGCTTGATGATCTAGGAGGTTTTTTCCAATGTTAATGATACTATTATTCTACGATAGAAGAGGCACATGATAATTACAGGTGTGAGTGTGATGACTTTCTGCAAATGCATATGGACAATAAAGATGTGTCTGGTGTCATGCCAAACTTGGAACTGTGTGGTGGCATGAGAGATTAAAAATAGAAGCGCTGAGATGAAAACAGAATGACATTGGGCTGAAAAGGCTCCTGCAGCAGGGCACTGCCACCTAGGCAGCTGCCATTGCCTACTGCCACCTCTCCTCCTGTCTTCCATCAGCTCACAGCATGTTTTGGGATTTGTCTACTGTGGGCTGAGGAACAGACTGGCCTGAGAAATAACACACTCTTTTTTATTTTTTTCTGGTTTTTCCTGATTGGTTTCCCACCTGGCCCATCTGGGTGCTGCACAAGCAGTTGCGGTGGCAGTGGTGGCAGCGAAGCATGAAGTGGAGGGGGTAAGGTCTGCGTGGGCCACTCCTGTGGGCACAAACCTGCATGCACATTTGGATCTCCAGCTGGTACTTGAGGAAAGGAGAAAGGTATCCTGCACAGTGGTCTGGAGAGAGCAGTTTGTGCTGGAAGGATGGACATGGGCATGTAGGTCCTGCTTCCATACCTTCTCTTCTCTTGGTTGTGCATAAGCTGCTTTGAGCTCTCTGATTACCATCCTGAAACTACAATTTATTCTTGACTGAAGAACAATAAAAACAACATCAACATTTCTGTACACATCATTTCTCTCCTTGTCTTCTAATTGTTTCAGCCAGAAAGCATGCATCTAAGAAGTGGATCTAAAGCACTGTCTGCCTAGAACTTGATCTCAAACACTGTCTCTTTGAGTTTTGCAAATGGGAAACATGTTCTTATTTATCATCAGTTGAAAGCTCATTTGGAAGGGAAACAAATTAAATTTAATGAGGACTGCTTTAATTCTCATCATTACTGTCTGCTCGCTGCTGTAAAAAATTTTACTAGCCCACTTGAAATGCTTAGATTAACTGTCGGTATTCCTCTCATCCAGGCAAATCCTTTTAGAAGGCTAATGAAACTGCATTCCTTGGTATAAATATAGTCATGACTTTATTTCATATGACATCCAGCCCTACAATATCATAGTAGTCCACAGAAGGTAAGTTCATATTAATTTATTTTTGTGCTCTTATTGAATAATTCTGAGATACTGGAATGTTAAAAAAGTTCCTCAACTCTGCCTAAAAGGATAGACAGTAACTTTCAATAAAACTTGTCACTGATGCCATGAAATAGCATTACTGCTTGTCAGAAAAGTGGCTGTAGTTTAATTTCTGCGGTTGAACGTTGTAATCCAAATACAAAATTCTGTGTTCTAATGGGAATTAAAGCTGTGTGACTAAGAGGACCAGGTGGTCCCTCACAGCAGAATCTGGACTATTGTTTTTTAGATTTATGTAGGGTTTCATGCCTATCCCAAATGTTGCCTGCTAGTAATTTCTTCTGCTATTGTTGCTTAAGGTCATCTATAAATGCAAAATGTTTCTCAGCGGGTACTTGACAGCAGTAACCTAGATAAATATTTTCATTTACATAAACATTGTCTTAACAATTCAGAAACTGTAGTAAACAGTCTCAAATCCCAGAAGCAATCCAGACATTGCAAGAATTACATTGTTTTTTGAAAAAGATTGATGTTCCACGTTATTTCATTGGTCATAGTCCAACACAAAAGGGTGGACTGATGAAAGAGATGCTTAACACATCCAGGGTTTGTGTTGCTTTCTTTTTTCTAACTGTGCTAATAGCTGAATTTCCATTTGTTTTTCAAATTTTCATGTACCCTTACGCAATAAAAGATAATCTAACTGGACAGGCGCAAACATTGGAGACCAAATGGCTTTTAAAAGCAAATCCAAAACCAAAAAGCCTCTCTATAATTGCAACAAAGTACTAAAAAGGGATGGAATTACTTTCTGCCTACTTAGAGCACAAGCGCTGGTATTTCATTGGGAATAGATGCCCCTCAGAGATCAGTAAGTTTGCATATGAGTAGCTGCAATCCTCTGTACTTTGTTGTATACGCTCTTCATGGAGGAAATGTACTCCTATGAGATCTATTGGACTCAGCCCCTTCACCCATGCAATGCTGCACCACAGGTCTATGCCAAAAACAACTGGGCTCTAGGCATTTCAGCCAGGCTAAAGCTAACAAAAAATACACTAAATATGGGGTGTGGGTGGTTTGCATTAACGGTAACATCTTGTAAGATCAAACAAGAAAGAGACCTTTTCTGGACACAGACACTTTGTCTCCAAGGATTTAGTTTTGTTTCAAAAGAAGCACATGTATGTGAGTAGATCCAGAGAGGTCTTAGGTCACCTCCGAGGCAATCCCTGCTTGTTTTTTATGCGACATGAGGCAAGTTGCTCTCTGCAGCTGGACACGGCTGCCTCCTGCTCACTGTCCAGCCTGCAGCCATGCAGATAATGAGGATTAAGTGGAGAAGGTATGGCTGAATATATCTCCGGCACAGGTTCACTGATATGCTGTCTTCTAGGTTTGCCATACCAGCCTGAGAAAGAATGAAATAAATATAATGAGGTGGATATCCCTTGGAATGTTGGTGCTCTGTTAGAAGAGAAATCCAGCATCCAGCCATTGATTGCCATTGCCTCTGCATGTATATTCCATGCCTTATGCTCTGTGTACATTTTGCAGCCACAGCATGCATGTTGAAGCAAAGCCCTCTGAGCAACTGCGCTGTTGCTGTGATCTGTTTATAACGAATCTCAATAACTAACCCTTCTAATCCTCAAACAGTTATTTCAGCCAATACTGTAGCTGTTCAGAATTAGTTGACAGTGTTTTTGTAGTTCACACTTCATTTAAATATTCATTGTCTTATTTTAACTCTCCCATATGAACATATTAAAAATTCACTCCAAGTATGGGACTGCAGGCACAAGCCCACATGCATGTAGCCATTTGTGCACATCTGTTTTACATGTTTGCATTATAATGTAGAACTGATTAATGATGTTTGGTGTTCAGCTTGGGGCACTTGAAAGATACTTTGCTTTCAGGAAGTACCGATCACGCTACAAAAACAAAGTCCCTCAATAAGAGGCTCAGATTTTGCATCTTCATCAAGTAATTTCTAAAAGCTCATGGCAGAAGATCTTCCTTACAGTTGGGGGTTCTTCTGTGCTTGGTCACAGGACACAAGTTGGGATTAATCAAGGACCTTCAGAAGTTAGGGTTCTCTTGGTTTTTCATACTGGATGGTTGTTCATTAGCTGGTCTCTGTCAGTTGTGATGCCCAGACAACCATTTTGTAGGAGCATATTTTGTCAGCACAAAAAAGAAACTCATTGTCTCTTTTTTTGCTTACTTAGTCTATAAGATTAAGTGGATGATTACTGATCTAAATATTCTACAGTTCTTTTTGGAGGAGGTGCTTGTTTTCCTCTCCATATGAGTGCAGCAATTCCTGCTGCTGACTGCAGGAACTCCTGCCTCCCAATCATTATTTCACTAGTTTGAAACTGCAGCTTGTGAGTTAGCTCCCAAACTTGTATCCAGGCATGAGCATTTAGATTTCCTCAAATCTGCCAGACTTTCAGATTCCTCAGTTTTAACTGGGTTTTGCTCACTGACTACAGAATTCAGACATTATAATTGTGACTTAGTTTGAGCATTCAGTGATTGCCATAGGATTTTCAGAGACTGACTTTCGAGATACTAAAAGCCAATATCTCTGCTAAATTTTAGGAAATAGATTAAATACCATTATGATTTTTAAGCCTGTTTTTGACACTGTCTCCAGCTAGTGATGGATCTCAGGCCCAGCTGAAAAATTATGCTAGTACAACTCTCTGATGACAACATTACTAAGTTAACTTCAAGGGGAATAATCCATCTTTCACCGAGTAATTTCCATTAAATTCAATTTCCTGCATCATCATATTTGTAAAGAGACAGGAATCTACTTATTCACAAATTGCTTTGAAGACTCTGAGTGCAAAGGCAGTGAATTACACTCATTTGATTGCTAAAGTTCAACAGAAAGAGAAGGTCTTTAATCACTCTGAAAAATATTTTACTTGGTTTAATTTTGTATAGTACTCCTTCCAGGTCTCTGACATATTGTACAATGTAAATCAATAAAATAAATACTTGATGAAATGCATATTTAAACAGAATTAGCCTAGATGGGGCAAGAAAAACTTTATTAAGTATTGAAAAGGAACAAAGAAAGGATGAGTTTTATCAAAAACAGCGGCAGGAATTAAGACCTAAGAAGGTCCTGCACTGAGTTTTCCAAGTTGAATAATATTCTCCTTCTGTGTCTAGACCTAAGTGTCCATGCATACTGAGCAGCCAGGACAACATTATCAATTCTCTGTGGCTGAAAGGGAACCTAAGCAAAGAACAGAATTTTCTTGCCTGTTATCTGTTTGCACGTTGGCAGCTGTACTGAAAGCATCCTCTGTCCATCTCTCTGTGCAGGATGCGACAGCAGCCTCCAGCTCCAGTTCTTCTGGCTTTTCTACAAGCAAACTGGGGAGTGGAAAGATAAACTGCCTAGGGCTGTCCCATCTCAAAGCAGAGGAGACTGCTGCTCTGGGCTTTCATTTCTTGAGGATCTCCCTGAGTGGCCCTGGAGATGTGCACAAGAAAAGGCATCTGGTAATTTTCAGGTTATTTTCTCTGGCCTGTTTCTGTGGCACCCTTTACATCAGTCAAACCTGTCTAGGGACAACAAGGCAGGTTTCAAGGACAGCATGCTGAACTGTAGAAATTCATTAGGGAATGGTAAAATACTTTTGAGCTTGAGGCTGGTGTCTTGTGTTATTTCAGAGATGAGCTGGTGCCTTATATAAACGAGCACTGGTTATCTATTAATGTTGAACAATTATTCAGAAAGGTGTCTTGGGTCTGCTCTCTTGCTAACACACCCCATACACAGCTCAAGCAATCAATAAACTGCTTGCAATCAATAAACTGCTTCTTTGGGACATTTGTTGCACTGCTCCTCACCAAAACACTTAAATGCTGATTCAGAAACATCCCATCTAAACTGTTATGCCACTTGATAATGCTACATTACCACAGTTTTGTCAGGATTTCTTAGAGTTGCTTGTCAAGTGGAACTAACTGTTGAGCTTTTTAGAATCACCCAGATAATATTTGCAGAGGAGAAAGGAAAAGGCAAGTTAATTTATGACAGTAAAGAATCACTTGTGATGGGTCACTGCTCTTCTACACACTGATATTGCCTATCTGTTCCAAAAGAAACAATGCCAACTACAGTCAAAATATTTATGCCCTTACTGTAATGTGTGACTTTTTATTAAGACTGAATTATATCACAGTTCTCATTTTTACACTGCCAGTATACTTCTGCAATTAAAAGTGTTTCAGACACCCAACCCCTCTGATCTGGATTCCAAACTGCACTGGCATGCCAAAGGAGAAATGCTTAGAGAATGCTGCCTTGAAGGCAAAAGAAAGGTCATTGCAAAAAAAATTGGTGATCTACTTCAAAATTTTTTTTGCTTCTTTGCTTACACAGGAGGCAACTAAACCATGGACTAAAGACATGCTGCCTCCAGTGCATAGCAACACTGTAGGCCCTTTCTACTTTAGGATGAAAGAGGTAAAATTAATTTGTTAAGAAAAAAACTTGTCAATCTCCAGAGTTTTTGGCTTGCACAAAGTCCCACTGAAGTGTTTTCTCTGCCTGGTAAGAAGCAAGAACCCATGCAGCAGGAATTCAGGGCTCCTGGTGTCAGTCTATTATCCTGGTCCAGGTGGTTTTCGGTTGCTTTTCTGATCATAAGTGCCACTTTGGATCTTCCTTTCATTTCAAAACTTGGGCACATGGCTGATGACCAGAAATGCTTCAGCAAGTTCATTCTCAGCCAGCTCTGTTGGTGACCATCACTTACCCGATAAAGACTGCTCAGCCTTGTGCCCCGAGAAGATTCTCACACTCTGTCCTAAATACTTGCTTGGCAAAATCTCCCAGAGAACAGTGGGAGTTTTAACTAAATTAGGTTTCTGGGATTAAACCACAAATAAATTATGTTTATTGCCTTGAAGTCATATGGAGCTTGTCTGATAATTTTAAAATTAAGTGTTAAGACGGAAGCTGAGAAAGAACAGGACACGAAATTATCTTTGCAATATATAGAAAAAAAATCAAGTGTTCAGATTTCCACTGCAAAACTGCACTTTTTATGCTCATGTTTTCAAATGGATCAGCCTGAAACTTGGCTCTGAGTAGTAAAATGTGCCCCTTTGAGCTAATGAGCTTCTAGTCTCTATGCTTGTTTGTTAAACTTGGTGAGCAGGGAAGCTCAAAGCCTTAATTAACATCTTGTGATATTAAGAAGCAAATAACAAAGCAGCAAATCAATTTGAAGAAGTGAAGACAAAAAAGCAGTGGGGAGTGTTGGAACAGTTGTGCACGTTCCTATGGATTGCTGTAAAACTCACAAGCAATGCTTTGAAAAAGTGGGGAAAAGAGAAAGCAATTTTTGCCTTTTTGTTTTGTTTTCAGTCTCAGATTAATTGTGCCATGTAAGCAGTTCATTTGATAGAGGAGGAAGTTAGGTCTATTAAGTTGCCCAACTACTTCAGTGTTGAATTTATTGCAATGTTTGTTTTAAAACAGATCTGCATGTTTCATATAAAATACTTCCAGATTTGAGGTTGTTACTTTCCAAACCATCCAAAACTCAGCTTTTGTTATATATTTATTATATTTAAATATATAACAAACTCAGGTTTGTTATATATTTAAAATTTAGTTGAGTTTTGTTGAAAAGTTAATGAGAACTTCCTCTGTTCTCTAAATAAAGCTGAGCATATGAGTGAGCACTGGGTTTCTGACTTGGCCAAAAGTTGCATCTATCTCAGACAATAGAGAACTATGAACTCTGCAATAAAAGGCTGATTAGGTTCTCACAGCACAAGGTGTTTCCTCATTTCTGACCTTTCTCTTATTGAGTCAGACACAGTATTTGCCAAAGAGGGCTTAATTCAGGTCAAACACAGCCATCATTAGCTTTGAGAGAACTGTCATAGTCCAGTTTTCCAACACAGAGGCTGCTCTCTACCAGATGACCTATATTCCCTAAAACGCCACATAACGGTTTTCCGTTTCCCAACTTGAAAAATGACCACAGGTATAAACATTCTGGGCTCTTTGACTGCCTGGAAATTTAGATCTTTGTGGAAGTTAATGGGATTAGCTAAGGGATGAGGGATTTACCCACGTGAGAAGAGGTTTAGGAGGGCTATCCCTTAACTCAGCAGTGATGATCTGCATGTGCGTCAGGAACAATTCAATTAGCGTTACTCCTTCTCAGCCACTCTGCGCCATAAGACTTTACCAGGCTATTCTGGGAGGAGTGCCTAAAATAGCAGAGGTTTTTACTCTGGTCATGCATCCCTTTGTTGGAGTGCTTGTGTAGTGTCAGTCCTGCTATCTCACTAAGCAGAAGCAGTTGTCCTCTTTCTTGTCCCCAGACATCTGGTCACACTGTGGCTACCGCTGTAAATCTGGCACCCACAGCAACTTCTCAGGCTGAAATTTATACTGTTTATTTTAATATTTTAAAAAGTAAGCCTTTCTCTGAAAGAACTCTAAAGAGATAAAAACGTTGAGTTTTCCTTGAGAGGCAACATGAAATGTATTTGAAAAGAAAGGCTGAAAACTCTCTTCCTGTTAATTACATTTTGTGAAAGGGTAAGAATGGATCAGAACTTTAGCCAGGTCTGAGTATTCCCATATCAAGTGAACTCCTTATGCACTGATGTTAAAAAGCAAAACAGAGGAGTGTCTCTGATTTGGCGTCTGAAAATAGAGCCATTATTCTCCGTAGTAAAAGCAAGGCCATGCATTTTGCTGCCAACATGTTTTTTTCTTCCAAATCTCTAAAGTGCTAGAGTACTGCTATGTAAAAGCAAATATCAGTGTTTTAGATAGATGGTTCTATCTATTTAATAAGTTTCTGCTGTGCAAATATTTGTGTTACATGGGATTTTAGGGATTTCAAGTATTTTAATATTTTCGTACGTTTTATTTTCTTTTCAAAGTCATGTTGCAGAGCTGACTGTTTTGGTAGTCCCAGATAAACGTAAACTAGTAGAAAGCCCAAGTGACAAGCTAGAAATGCCAGATACTTGAGTTTTGCCTGGGGAGCTCAAGTTTCTGTGGATCTCACAGTGATGATGGCCAGACATTGAAGGTGGAGTGCAAGCCATCGCACTAGCAAGGTGTCTGTACCTTGCCCTTGTTCAGAGGCAAGCTGGAAACTCCACTCTGCTCTGAATTGCAGAGTGTCTGTGTCTTCCCAGATCCCGAGGGGACAATTCACTGCTTGAGGCCTAGAAAAAGCCAGGCTCCTCACAGGGAGGCTGAGCCTGCATTCTCTGAGAGTTTACTCAAATTACTAGCAGATACCCATTATGTAGCAAAAAACATAATTAATGCTAAAGTCTATGGGGGTGCAAGCAGGTATTTGACTCTACAGGGGGAGTAGAGGAGTTCAAATTTCTAGCATACTCCAAATTTGTATCTTGGCTGCAATTCAGCCTCTGAGTAGACAAAGAGATGAATCATCCATGTGTCAATCCCATCCCCCTTTGTTACACCATTAGATAACGCTGCTGTCGGCTGTGAAGGCAATCTCGGCACAGACACTGAGACACTAAACAAGGGAAAAAGGTGTGGCAGCAGTTTTTGCATTGAATGATCCAGCTGCCATGACTTCCCATGAAGGACGAGGCTGCACTGTACCAGGAGAAGGCAACAGAAAAGAAATAAGGGAGGTTCAGCAAGAGCATCCTCTTAAAGCATTGCTTTTTGCTGAGTTGCTATACAGTTTGTTTCTTTAAAAACTGATGTCCCTTTGATAGGCTGTCTGGGAGAGGATGAGGGTACTGAGATGGGGCCGCCTGAGCTATGAGTGAAGCCCTGCAGCTGGCCACCCATCATCAGCTGGGGACTTTGTTCAGCACCTGCAGCCAAGGCCCAAACAGGCATCTGGTTCCAGCACCACAGAGGGTGATCCTCGCCTCATCTGAAGCCATTTCTGAAATACTTTGTTTAATCATTTTCCAGCAGCTGCTTTAAAATGGTTTTAAAAATCAAATAAACACCCCTTCGGAGTGAGTGGGCTCATTCTCCTGGATCCCAGGGAACACAGGCAGGAAGCAAAGGAACTGGCGGAAGTGCTGCTGGCTAGGCACTGGACTGGTGTCAGCCCAGCCCTGCTGTGCATCACTTCTGCATTGCTTCGCAGCAGCTTACCATTCTAAAAGTGAGTCCTAAGTGTCCATTTTCATAGACAAACTTTTGCAGAATTTTAGCTTTTTGGTTAAGGACTGAGCACCTTGATTTCTACTTCAGAGTTCTTATATGGAAGATATAAGGTAGCACATGATTCTACAGCTTTTATTATGACTGTCCCTGTTTTTGGCAATACAATTTGATTTATATGTTATCTTTTCCCATCTGTAAAGTATGTGTTTTCCCTTATATACATTCATTGTAGAGGAAACACAATGATGAAGTATGGTTTACTGAGGCAGGATGTCAAGGCACAGTAAAGAAAAAAAAAAAGGATAAAGGAAATAACTTAGCAGAATAAAGGCAAGATTTCTTTTTCTTCGGTGACAATAAAGGGTTCTGACATATGGCTTCTATCCATGGGAACAAATATACTTAGCTGAAAAATTCCAGAGAAGTCTGTGTGACCAATTTCAATTCAGAAGAAAAAAAATCTTCCAGAAAATAAGCAAATGTGCTGTTTGCAGTGCAACAAATGCCTACAGTACTAACATGAATTGTGAAATCACTGGCTGTGACTGATCAGAGTTCATTAAAAATAAATCTTGGCCCAGCAGTTTTAATAAACAGAATGAGCAATAAAGGCAGAAATAACTCACTTATTTCCCGTGCAGAATACTGTCTGATTTTGCCTATTTCACTCAGTCAAAGGATTTCTGCTGAAAAATCTGATTCTGGCATCCAAGGTAAAAATTCAGGTCTCACCTTTCTGGAGACAAGGAGAAGATGGAAGACAGCAGTTTTGTCAATCCTTCTGAGTCCTTCAAATTTAACTTTTCCTAGAATTCATTTTTTCATTTAAGACTTTGTGGGGGGAAAAAAAAATCAAAGCTGCATTTTCTGTTGTGCCTGACAAGGAAAGTTTGAGAACACAGGTATAAAAAGAGGGCTTTTCTCACTCGCATTGAGGACACTGCCCTCAAGGACAGCTCTGCCTAGTGGCTGAAGGACTGTTCATGGGGAACCGAGTGCTACCTTGGCTGGAGAGCTCACCACAGAAATGAAAGGCAAAGCAGTTTGGGAAATACAGATACTGAAACAGAGTTTTATATCCCTCTCACTGGGCCAAGGAAGGAATGGATTAATGACCTGTCCTGGAAATACAGTCTGCATTTGGCTGCCCCATCACACATGTGGGCTACGAAAATTTGATGGAAGAGGCATAAAAGTTAATAGCACTGTGCTGCTCAGACGCACAAGCACCAAGGTGCTAATGCTGCCCCAAAAGTTGGCTGCTGAGGTGCTCAAACCTCCATCCCGGGTAGAGTGGCACTTACCAACACTAAAGACAGCTTGGACACCTGCAGTAGTGCTACAGATCTAATCTGGCACAAACCCCAGAAATCCAGACGAAGCTTGCTGCTTCCTGGCTCAGGAAAAAGGGAGCAGGCAGCACATAGGCACAGCACCTGAGTGAAAAGGTCACATGCTTCCTCGGCATTTGTCACTGTTATTTTAATTATTTGCCTCATACAACAGCAACAGCAGCTGGACAAAATCAGTTCCAGAATGTGGTAACATCTTTGTGTTATTTATGGCACACACAATGCAAAACAAGTATGTCATCTACTAATGCTAGCACTTCCCTGGCACTGGGACAGAGAGAGCAGTGCAAGTGGGTGGACCTTGCTGGTATGACGGAAGTCCAGTTACAGGAAAACTGTCCAGAAAGCAGAAAGTGAGAAGAGGAATTAATATAGTCAGGGATATTCTCCCTGCCATCCTCTCTGCCATCTCTCCCTGTTCCTCCCTGCCATCTCTCCTTCCTTGCCTGCCACCTTCCTTCCCTATTGCTGTCTCCACACAGTCCCAAGTTTAGTTGCACTCTTGAGGAGCAAGAATCCGTATAAGAGCTCCTCTGTGCCAACATTTCATAGCTCAGGAGCCCAGTTCCTGAAAATCATGACAGAAAACATATATCAGTTTTGTCATTATCAAAAGCAAGCTCCCCATTAAACTAAACATACAGAACAAACTCAATATCGGCATGGCAAAGACAGCTGCTCTAAGCCAAGATCATGCAATTTCCAGTCAGCCTTTATCAGGCAATTTCCACATTTGTGTAGGGCTAGTGCCAATTTCACTGGGGAGTCAAACAAAGGTGTAGTTATCCTGGTCTGAAGCCCAGTGGAGTGGGTGGAAAGTCGCACACTGCTCTCTACGTGCTTTGCAACATATCTGTAAATGGAGAGGAGCAGAGTACTCTGTGAAGTACTCTGGGGACCTACCATAGTGGTTCTGGATTTTGGAAATATATCTTTTCTAAATCAAGTGCAAGTGCAAACTCAGATTGTGTGTGCAGGAAGTGATGCCTGGAGGGTATTGATCATTTATGCCTTAAGACAAATGGTTTTAATAAAGTAACAATGTTTATTTTTCCTTTGCTGCTGCAGAACACAGAGCACCTTCATGAAAGGTCATTGAGGTTAAATAAACTATACTTAGTCCCATACCTTGCAGTTAAAATCCAGGGGTGCTCCTGTGCTTGAGATGGGGTCGTTGTTCTCCTGAGTGTTATAACTTGTGCAGCTCATTGCTTTGGACCTTGTATCACTAATTAAAAAAGGCAAGTAATCGAAAGGCTCATGGGAGACTGATAAAGGTCAACAGATGTGTTAAAAGGTTTGTATATACTGATGACCTTTCATCACTGGGGTTTCTCACATACAAGGCTTTGGGACAGAATGGATCCTAAAAGCTGCCAGCACATGCCCAGAGGGGTGGGTACATCACACACCTGTTTCAGGACTTCTCTTTTGAAATCTGATTTTGTTTGCTATTTCCATTCATTTTCTCAGAACTGGCAACATGATGAGTAATAAATGAGGTTATGTCTTGTAGATTTGATAGTATCAGCATGCTACAATGATTTCTGTCCTTTAAGCTAGCCAGAGCAGGGTGTTATTTTAGCCTGTAGTCCCCTTAGTTGTATGGCCTACTCCCTAACCCCCTCATTTTGATTTGATAAAGATCTCTGTTTACCCATTTTGTAGGCCTTAGATGAAGGACAGTCCCCATTTATCAAATCCGAGGAAGACTGTGGGGAGATGAGAGAGACATGGCTGTGTTTTTCCACACAACCTGTTACGGTAACAAGCACTTCCCCGTAATGTTTGCTGACAGATGTTCAAGGCTTGGAAAAAAAATCTGCTTTCAGCTGATGGCTTCACCACCACTTTTGAAATAAGTGTTTGTTCCAGGCTCCCGAGTTCATGAGGGCAGGGAAACGGCAGGAGGAAAACAGATGAACGGGTAACAAGGGGGAAGAACAAAATGGGAAAATAAAACCTTGGTGCTGACAGAGCTGACAAATTTAATATCTCTGTGGTGGTTTTGATTGGCCCAAAACATCAGTAAAGTATTTTTTAACATCTAGGAGAAATTTGGACCCCTCAGAAGCTGTTGTGGTAGGCCTGGGGAGGTTTCTGAGGGGTGGGGAATGGCACAAAGATGGCTCCTGTGTGTCCTGAGTGAAAGTTCTGGAAGTTTTTACATCAAGTCCAGCAGAGCCAATCTCTGATGGCTCTGAAGGTAATGGACATGCTGCCGGCCAAGTTTGGGCCAATTGGAGGTGCTGGTTACGCCTCTGTGAAAACATATTTAAGAAGAAATCAAAACAAAGCAGGCATGCACTTCTTTCACTTCTTTGTAGTTGGAGGAGGAGGAGGTGGAGGTAAAAATATGTGAGAGAGAACAGCATGGAGACGCCAAGGTCAGTGAAGAAGGTGGGGGAGGAGGCTGTTCTAGTGCTTCAGGCACCGGAGCTGAAAACTCTGCTAGCCATGGTGAAGGCCATGGGAGAGCAGAAGGTCCCCCTGCAGCCCATGGAGTCCACAAGGATGCAGAAATCCACCCACAGCCCATGCCAGAGGAGCAGGTGGATGCCTGGAGAGAGCTGTGATCCAGTTTGGAGTCTCGAAAGAGTTAAAGCTACAGAGGCCTTGCAAAGGAAGAAAAGGCCTTGCTCCTGGGGTGAAAGCAGCGTGGCCTCGGCTCGGGAGAGTCTGCACAGCACTTTATGGACAAGAGGACTCACATTGCAACAGAATTCGGGCGGGATGTTGCTCATGAGATTGGACCCACGCCAAAGAAGTTCCCAGAGGACTGTCTCTCGTGGGAAAGACCCCGTGGCTAAGTAGAGAACCCCTCTCCCTAATTGGGCTGACTAGAGAACCCGTCACCCTGCCCCCTGTCTGTGTTGCTGGTTTGGAAAGAGGGAAGGGGGTTGAGTGGAGAGACTGCTTCTTAAGAGAGTGGGGGTGAGAGAGAAAAACTGTCTGGAGAAAGAGAGAAATAAGTAGAAATAAAGAGTATTTGTAGTAGAAGAATTGTGGTGATTAATAGATTTATGGACCTGCTCTGTAGACTGAGAAAAGACTCCATACCCTACCTCCCTACCCGGACTTGTTGATTATAAAAGAGGAAAGGGGGTGAATACTATGGGTTCATAAGAGAGACGGGGGGAGTGAACAAAAAACAGTGTATGAAGAGTTTATTTTTGCCTTGCATTTATCCTCCAACTCTGTTCGGTAATTAAATCACCTTTTTGCAACTTTAAGGGGAGCCTGTTTGCCCTTTTTCTGTGTGTCTTTCTACCAACCAGTGTCCTATCTCATTTGACTCACGAGATTGGTGTTTATTTTTATAATTTTTTTTTTGTAGCAAGAGGGAGTCAAGGTGCCTGGCGTTTACTCAGGGTCAAACCCTGACAATGTCCTGGACAGCAAAGAAGAAGAAAAAAAGTAGAGTTGGATGTGAAAGAGCTGGAGCAGTGACCCTCAAACAGCTGTGTGTATCTCTGAAGCTAAACCACTGCGGAGGTCCAAACTACCAGGCATTGGACTGAGTATTTAGTTGCTATAAATGGGCCCTAAAAGTGCCCAAATGGAGGTTGGGGTGGATCTCCCTTCTCAGGGCATTGAGAGGGCATCTCTGAGGCATGGGCCATCCTGGGGGAGGATGGGGACCTGTGCTTTTGTGGAGCCTATACAACAGTTTGAGCACAAAGAGAAGTGTCTGGGGAGGTGGTGACTCCAGCAAAGGGTCTCCCTGTAGTTGATCCAGTTTACCAGTCCTGGTGGTGGGTTGGGGCATGATCCTGCCCTGGACAACAGAAGTTCAGTGTACAAGGCCCAGATCACCAAGGGCAGCCTTGCTGGCATGGACAAATTCACCAAGCTGTCTGAGTCCTGCTCATAAGAATGGGAATGAGGGAAATAATCAGTTTGAATGTGAGGTGCTGCATGAACCAGGTACCTCAGGGGACTTTAGACACTTCTGAATTCCTAGCCCTCCCCTAGGATTGGTTTTGCATCTGGCACAGTCAGGATTTTCTCTAAGGCTACTAAACCTTTTCCAGCCATAGCCTGAGCAACTGGAGCATGGAGGGGAGGATTAATCTCAAGCAATGAGACTTAATGTCATCGACAGTTTGTTTGAGTTTGGTTTTCTTTAAGTTAGGATGACAGAGATGTGTGTGTAGGAACTGGAATTCCTGAGAGTGTATCCACTTCAACACACTGTTGGAAGGGTTTTCTCTGCTCGTGGATAGACTATAGCAACATGAGGATAATCCCTTTCTGTCTTCCATTTCTTCTTCCCTTATCCCAAGCTTGCAGGGGTGACCTGAAAGACTACTCGATCTTTCTCAAAATTTCCCTTACCTGGCCTTGTCTTTTCTTCTTTCTCATTTTGCCATCTCAGATATCTATGGAAATGTAAAAAAGCTCATTTAATCTGAAGTTCAAAGTGAACTAGCTGTCCTGTCACCTTGCACATATCTCTATATTCTCTGGCAGTGTGGGAGTACTTATTTACTCACTGTGAATGTTGCAGTGATTTGTATGTCTACTTTAAAAAAAATAGAATCAAAGCCTTAATAATATGCCACCAAGTAGCATTCCTGTTTTTTAAAGCTGTATCCATACTCCAAAATGTTGCCTGAGCAGCAGATTCTGAAGATAAGAACTTCAATATGAGACTAAAAACAATATCTTTTTCAGCA
This sequence comes from Grantiella picta, assembly GCA_013397955.1. Classification (NCBI taxonomy): domain Eukaryota; kingdom Metazoa; phylum Chordata; class Aves; order Passeriformes; family Meliphagidae; genus Grantiella; species Grantiella picta. The sequence goes on along the minus strand of VZRM01000340.1, from coordinate 382,307 downwards.
TTACCTGTTTAAAGGTGCATATATGTAGTTTCTGCACTGTTTTTCTGAAAGTCAGATGAATTCAATAAAAGTTAGCAACATATGGGTATTTTTCCTATGTGCAACGCTTTTTACAAATAATGTTCTCTAAAAGACAGGCAAAGTTTAAATGTTTTCCTTTTCTGTGGATGAATCATTTGGCCATTTGGATAGGCTGAACTAATAGGAATTCCAGTAGCCTGAGCCCTGTATACCAGAGAGAATGACAGCAGTGCATAACCAGAAGGACTGTAGCATGTGTGTGCATCCCTCCTTTCACACATCCTGTTCTGGCATATTACTACTAGACAGGAGGGCAAAATTCTAGATGAGTAACTATTCATCTCATTGTCTCTGTGGCTGTAGAGGTAATTGTGATGAATTGTGCTAGAATATTTTTTGAGTTTTCTGTCAGCACTTTGGCCCTACTTTTTTTTTTTAATTGAATCTTTAGCATTTTATTAAAGGCTACAATGTTTTCCCAGGGTGTACTGGAGGAAGAATGTCTCAAAATGGAAAAACCAAGTACATTTTCCATGATTTATGCCATTGACTGCAAACATAATATGTAGAGCAGAACTTTGGCAGGTGTTAATCAGTATATTTTCCTTCACACCAGTAGAGCTGCTTCAGTTTATACCAGCTGAGAATCCGGCTCTGTATATTAAACAAAAATGTGGGTCTGGCTTCTTGATCTTTTGTAGTAGACTCACAAAACTGTTCGTTATTGAGCTGTGGGCTTGAAAAGCAATCTCACTTTTCAGTATTGGCAGCAGGCTGGAGAAATGGGAACATGGTGTGCTGGGCTCCTGGGTAGAAGAAATGTTTTCTTCCAAACCATAACAACCTTTTTGGCTATCTGAAGGAATATGTTCAAACTTCCTTGCCAAGCAAAGGTGGGACACTAGCCAGTTACTACACGAAGGCTTTGAAGATGGAGGGAATAATAAAAGGGGGAAAAAATTAAAGAGGAAAATCTTCTTGTTTCCAGATGGGTAGCTAAGGTGTAACCATTCTTCTCTCTGTTTTGAAATCAGAAGCACAAATTGGCCTGACACATGAAAATCAATAGTTTTTTTTTTTTTTTTTGAGTTCCTTGTCTCAGATACTGTGTCTGGATTTCACATGACTGCAAGGTTTTAAAATAGGTCCAGTAAGTTTCCAAGAGTGCCTTCAGGTGGTATTTCTGATCTGTAAATGGTTCTGGACCAAGCTCTTTGAAAGATCGTGCACACTATAATTTGCTATATTTGCAAACGATAAAATGTTTGCACACTATAATATGTTTTACTATAGGTAAATCAACTGAAACCCTGCCTGATATTCCCAACTCAGTTTGGAGAAGAAGCAAAATATAATGCTGGGGAAGAAATCAGATATTCTGGGGGAAAACAAGAACATTGCTTTGGCAGAAATTATACAGATGCATATATAATAGTGACTGACATTTGCAAACAATTGATTTCAGAAAAAAAATAGTTAAAACTTAGGTAGAAGCTGGTGGAAAATTGGGGAGCTATAGGAATATAGGTACACTACTTATTTTTTCTGCTCCTTAGATAAAATTCTTTTAATCAAGACAATTACTCAGGAAATGCTCAGAGGAGCACTGGTCCTTAAGCACTGAAACATGAAACAAGGTTTTCATAATGTGAAGATCCTGTGAGATATTAAGGCCACAATAAGTGAGCTTTATATAACAAATTTGGGGGAAAAGGATATAAAAGCTTGATGGGTTTGAATGTCAAAGTCTGGTGTCCACTGACTGTGCTTAGATGTTGCAATTGCTTGTTTTGGAAGGAATGTACTTTTGAGTATACTGAGCACACTATTTTAAAGCTTAGATCTCTCTTTAATAAGTAATATTTTGTTACCCCATACTTGTATTATATAGACTGATCTTTAAATTATTTTTTCTGTTTTAAGATTTTGACCTAAACTCCTAAATAGCTCTATTATGTCCAGTGACCTCATTCTTATCAGGTTTTACAGGTCAGTGGAATTAAGCAGCCGGCTTCCTGCTAATTAATCCTACTTAGTTAAAGAACTGGTAGACTGAATTATCTTATCTCTGTTTTTACAGGAAGTTTTACAGGAAGTTAACTTACAGGAAGTTTTTACAGGATTGGCACCAGATTACTGTTATGAATGACAACCCTTTACAACTCTGACATGCAGTACCTGAGCAGAAAAGTAGAAGAGCAAAAAAAGTGGAGAGCACACAAATATCATCTTGTTCTCCAGGGTTTCTCCACGACATGAATGATCAGAGTTATTCCAGCACCCAGATGGTTATGAATTTACAAAGTCCCTGCAAGATTAATCCAGGTGTCTTGTCAGAAACCTGTCTCCAGCTGGTGTGACTGTAGATGGGAGAGGCAGACAAAGCCAGTGGTGTATTTTGTGTATTTTCACACACAGTCCTTGTTCCACGCCAGAAAAGCAGCAGCCTGGCAGAATTGAAACCCACTGTGTGGCAGGAAGCCTCTATCAAAATGTCTGATAGTGAGATTGCACAGCTTGCTATCACTGTGAGACCCAGAGGGGCCTTTTCTATGTCAAGTTTTGAAATCAATGGGCTGCGTTAAATAAAATGGAAGGTGAGCCCTGGCAGAAAATACATGTGAGTACAAAAAGGGTAGGGCATGTAATTAACTATAAACTGGACAGCAGAAATGTATTTGGTGGTTCCAAATGTTGGAACCGTGTCCACGTTGGGTGAGCTGTAAATGCACCAACAGGTTTACAGCTGCTTCTGTATTATTGTTTTTCCCTTTTCTTTTTGTCTTTAACTGCTCACCACCATTATGCTTTCAGTGCCTTATTGTTTGGTCTAGAGTGAAGTGGATGAAGTGTGTGACAGGCAGGGCTCACCCTGCCCACAGGCATATCTTGGGAGGGGGGCAGAGAGGGAGAGGAAGAAGGAGAAGTAGATGTTTATAAATGACCTTATTTTTACTGATCTTGACGTATCCCATGGACCTTCCGGAACTATGTCTATGAAAAGTACACATTTAATAGGACAGCCGTTGGCATGGGGGAACAGGATTAGCTGTTCTGGGGACTGCTGAACAATGGATGTATTTTTGCCCAAGCTGCTCGGAGCAAGCCTCCTGTGCAGATCCTGTGTCACCTATCCAGCAGGCTTTACTGCCCAGAGCTGCCACTGCCCTGGCACTGGCAGCATCCGGTCACCCCAGCTGAGGTACCTGGCTTTCAACAAAGGTTGGGCAGATGCCACTCCCAGAACGCTGGCAGAAACAAGCAGGGGCTGTAAACATGTGTGTTCACTCTGGTCAGGTGAGGAGGATCAGGGCTGGGGGAAGCCCATAAAATCTAAATAATTAGAAGTCAAATTATTAAATCCTGGGTCCTCTCCTAGGGCCACTGAGGTGTTTTCATCTGTTGGATACTAACAAAAAAATTGTGGTTTGTGTCACTCCTTAGGATTAGAATCAGAATACCAAATCCTTGGTGGGTATTCAGATGGAACAGGGCAAAAACTGACAGATGTTTAATGGTGCCTGCTGCATTTGTACAATTTAGAGTGAGCAGAAATTTAAGTTTTAATACTTTGGACATCTCAGACACCAAAACAACATGTATGTTAGCTAGCCAGAGGAAAAAAAGGGACAATTATCAAGTGAAAAGGACTAATTTAGGACTTCAGCTCCACTAAAAGCTGTTTTTAGTAGCTAAACATCCCTCATTCTCCTCTGAAGGACCACTGCTGGCTAAAGAGTGACCATGGTGTCCAAGCACATCAGGCCCAGGCCTTAGTTAGGCAAAATTAAAAACAAAAGCTGATGAAGAGCTCTTTACCTGGGTTGTCAACAGGCTGATCATAATGTAGCAAGTCTTTAAATGTTAAGAAAAGGTACCAATATCTGAATGCAAAGTGATTCATTAAATTACATGTTTTGTGATGAATTGCTAATGTATTCTAAAGTGTCCAAAACTAGTTTAAAGAGCTTCTTTACAACAGCACAAAAGATATGTGAAGTAAATACCTTCTGCACTAAATTTGCATTGAAAGACCATAGAAAGTTCCCTTTATTTATAGAGGAATAAAAACATATAGACCAGAAAAAGAGATGATGAGTAAGAGGGACTTAGAACACTTGAAAATCTTTGGCTGCTGGACGACTGTTCTTTGTCTGGGCCATGTCTGAGGGCTACAAACATTTTTCTCATTAGTGGGTACAGAAGGTTTATGAACTTCACTTAAATATAGGGCATTTGTACAGCAGTAAAAAGAAAGAATTAAAAAATGCTCTCATTCAGTAAATTACTTTTTGCAAAAATAAATAAACCAACAGGAAATAAGATTCTTCAAATTTCACCAGCATCTTTTCTACGTGGCTGGAGTCAGTCACTTCTGCCTTTGAGGACCACATGTTCACTGTGCTACACTCTATGATACAGCATAACACATGCCCAATACAATTAATTTGAGCTAAGCTGAGCCAAGTATACCAAAGTACACTGCTGGCTTTCATCACGTGCAGTTAAAGCACTGACCTATTCAGTTCTAAAATGAGTGTCTGGGTGTTTTTTTGTGCTTCTATATCCTAAGCTGATCTGTGAAAAGCAAAGGAGTCAGATCTGTACTGCGTGGCTCCCTACAACGCAGACTTACTGAACAACCTATTCTGGAAGTCATGTACTTCCAAATGACACATAAACCTCTCATCCATAAACCAACTGACTGGACATTTACTGGCGTGGTTATTTTTAATTCTCTGCCTCATTTTGCACACCAGCAATAATCTCATGCCTGGCAAATTGGGATGATCTGGCTTAAAAGTTCAGCTGCAGCCATGTTGAAAAGACCAGAGGAAATGGATAGCTCATCTCTGGAAAATGCAGCCCTTTGGAGTAACGCCAGAACTCCTTAAAAACAAATCAGCTCAGGATTACAGTTTATGAGAGGCAAAATGGCGAAATCATTTCCAGGCTGATTTTTCTCCCATTATTTCCAAGCTGTCATTAGCAGAGAGCAGTTTTGCTCATCCCTAGTTTTGTGTATTCACCAGGTGTGGTGTTTTGAAGGGCATGTGATAATTCTGTCCCTTTAGCACATGAGCATGTAAACAATCAGAGGCAACTACTGCAAAGTAGAGTAGCTGGTGGAAGTGCTGAGAGAAGCCTCCTGGCACCTCCATCCCAGTCCCAGGCATGCCGTCCGTGGGAGAGAAAACGTAGGAGGAGGCAGCCAGAGATGAAAGCTGGTGGAGCAGTTGCAGCTGCCGTCAAAGCAGAAATGGCATTGGTATTTTCCTCAGTTAGATCTGGCTTTCCTCCTCTCCTGCCGACCACCTCTTTGATAAGCCCATTCTCCTGAGCCACAGGGCTTCTTCCTCCATCTGACTGCTCATCTGCCCTGCTGCCTGCTTTGGGATTCTGTTTGAATTGTCATAGGTCCATGAAGATGTGAAGGGGGATGTCTTTGCCCCTGCCTCTTCACAGCACTGGCACAGAATGAAATGGGGCTTGTTTGGCCTCTGGGCACAACCAGGGCAAGTGTGGTTAGTAATTAAATGCTGAATTTCTGTAAGACTGAAATTCAGGTGTGGAAGGCAAGTAATGAAAAGCTGCGCACTGATTAATAGGAACACCAAGTCACTTTGCCCACAGGGGATCAGGTGCTTTAAGGTGTTACTGGTTTACTTATAAAGATGCTGGAACGATGTGTGCAACACCAGACTTTATTGGGCATCTGCTGCTTAACAGCAATCAAGGTGCAATTGTTCAGAGCAACAAAGAGCTGTAAATTATGTGGTGGATATTAACATAATAGACAGATAAAAATGTATTACCTGCCTCAAGTGGGCACACAGTGTGATGTAATCAGCAGAAAAGGGATAATCCACCTCTGCTTCCTTGCTGCGAAATACCATGTTGGATAGTTGACAGAGCAATAGCTATCACAGGAAGCTTTTTCTTAAGAAGCTGCCTCATCAGTGGGCTCAGCAGAGACACTAAACTCCTACCAAAATAATATCCTGGGATTGCTGGGAAAAGGTTGATGGGGAATCAACCGTCTTGCATAGAGAATTTCTGTGCACCACCTCAAAAAATAACCCAGGGTTGTTTGTGGGGCCTTGTGTGTAAAGGCACAGATTGTCTCTTCATAAAATTCTCTGTATCTAGAGCCAAGATCCTTTTCCTATTATTCTAGTAGGAATCATAGCAACATTTGGCATGTGGAATAGAAATCTTTCCCTGAAGCTCTGCATTAATGCAACAGGTCTCCAGGGCAAAGCAATATTTGGAATTCAGGGGCAAATGAAACAAATGTTATGCTGATAAATAAGAACCTCTGGGGGTTAATTTTGAAAACAAAGACTATTCTTTAGCAGAGAAACAAGAAATAGACTAACAATATTCCCACGCCACTCACTCTGGCTTTATTTACCAGATCACCTCACAGGACTGTAACACTCTACAGCATTTTCAGATGCACAGTGGTTCAATCACAAGAAATTCCTTACTGTTGGGGATAAAGACTTGAGGAGGAGCCTGGACTGCAAGGAAGCTGAGGCTGTTGCTCAGGATAAGATTAGGTTTGGATATGAGTAGGAGGCAAGCTCAGGGCTCTATTTCAAAAGGACAAAATTTCACAAACTGTTCTCCACATTTTGGCTCAGATAAGTTTAGAGGATTTTCACTGTGATAGGGAACATTTAAACATCAGAGATGGAAAGGAAGGTTCCTTTTCCAGTTCAGCTCCTTTTTACAATCCCAGTGGTGAGATGAGCTTACATGCTGAGGTGCCTCCTCCTAACTCCTTAGTAGAGCCCACCTGAAGGTTTGCATGTCCAAGGAACCTGTCCAGAAACAAGTGAGAGCTAGAAGGGTCATGCAGTGCTGCAACTAAGAGAGATTTTGCACTTGGACTTCTAGTCTCTGCCCTTTTAATCTTGTGAGGGCTTCACAGTAAAAAAAAAGAACACAAATGTGACAGTTGCCCTTATTTTGGTGTTAATGTTATTTGTGCTGTACTATTTTTATCAGTGCACAAAGCCAGCTTACGGTTCAGAGCTCATCTGGGCTATTGCTGAGCTCAGCAGGCCTGAGGAGCCAAAGCTGCTGCTCTGAAGATGCTCCTGCCTCTTGGGAAGGGGGCAGCAGCTGATCTCCAAACTCAGCAGGAACTGGATGTGGGAGCTGGTCTGCTCCTTTCCCAGTCAGGAAAAGGCTCCTGGCTCCTAGGCCTTGCTGATTTCTGAGGTCTTCAAAAGCAGTGAGACCCATGTCTCAGTGGAATAGCTCACTGAAGAAACTGCTCCTCAGGGAAGCAACAACTCTTCCATCTGCACAGCAAGAGTTTGTAGCTCTCTCTGAGCTAAAACTGGGTTGCAGCTGCTGCTGTGCAGCTGCCCATCCCTCCCAGCAGTAAACAGTGCTGGCAAATACTCTGGTGGTGCTCAGGAAGGGCTGCAGCCCCAGGGTCCTTGGCTCGCACTGCACAAAGACTGGTGGTAACTTGCAGCTGTGGTAGGGGATGGCACTTGATGCAGCTCATTCCATTTGGGATCTTGCAGGGTCTCAGCAAGGGAACTGGCAGCACAGATTGGATTCTTCTCCTCATTAGCTCTCTGCCTTTCTATTGAGGTAGTGGCAGGGCATACTGTTACATAATAAGCTGCCAAAGGTACTGATCTGTATAATTTTCACATTCCTGAAGGAAAAATCTTACGTGGGTAAAAACACAATTTTTTTTTTGTATCCATGACATGCTTCCCTTTCTAATAAGGAAAAAAAATATTGGTTTTGGTTTTGTTTTTTGTTTTTTATTTTTTTTTTAATACCCTGCTTTTGCTTTGGAATGTACTTGATAAATTGCCTTCTTCATTTTTACTCCATATTCTGACTAAACACTCTTCCTTGACATAATTCTGCTCTTTGAACCCAGCATACCAAAGGTGTGCATGGTATAGAGAAGCAGGGTCTCCTGTGAAGGAAAAGGAGACCCATGGATGAAAAAAGGAGAGTTGTAGGTGGGTGCTGCGGCAAAGTACATCACTGTATTCCTGTTTGTTACAGCAGTGCAATTCCAAACCAGGCCCTTGCTCCAGCTGCCATCATTAACAATTAGAGAGCTGAGAATCATCAGTGGTGGGGAAAGAAGAAAGGATTAAGGAAAAAAAAGGAAACGGACAACTTTGCATGTTTTTGGGTAACAGTTTGTCTGGAGACTGAGAAACATGCAAAGCATGTTAAGATTCAGAATGGATGCCTATTGACATCTTGCATTCTGGAAGAGCCAAGGCAGCACCAGGATTCAGGCACAATAGCAGTGTTTGCTGGCCCAGCATGATGGCACCCCATGGGCACCAGCAAAGTTATTGCTTGCTGAGATATCTGACACAAACTGGGATTTTCCAGTGGTAGCATATGGGGCCATCAAACCCCCTACTCCTCTCTTGTAAGATGCACAAACAGACTGTGGTACCTTCCAGCTCTTTGTTTCTTTGGATGAGTGCTCTCACACCCTTTGGATCTATTGCTACAGAGAGATTTGGTTGTGTTCCCACTTGCACTGTTCCAATATGGTGGTTTCATTCTTTCATCTTCATGGCACTTTGATTCTTTACCTTCAGGCCAAAGACCCATCCATAGAACTCCGGATAACCAAAATCTGCTCTAGTATGTGTAATGGTTTTGTATTGGCTCTAAACAAGCACATTTTGCCTCCCTGGGAACAGCTAGAGATAGGCAACCTTTAAGAAGCCTGCTATCATCAGCAGACTTGGGTAAGATGCAAAGCCGTATGGGATGGCAGCTAAAGAATTCTTATTGTGCCTCTACACATGTATTTGTCAGTATTACTTCCACAGGAAGTTTTAAACAGGAGTAACACCAAATCTGGAGGTTATATCTCAGGTTTTTTTAGTTCCTAAGAATATCATCTGGGGAATATACATGTCATTTCAATGTAGAGCAAATTTCAATGCAAACACTACCGTTCTGTGCAAACCTGACCTCTGACTAGGAACATAATGCACATTTTAAACAGTGAGGTTAATTGGGTAATAAAACATATTTTCAGTAGTAATCCAGTTAATTTCCAGCATCTATGGACTGTAATCAAGACTGAATGGTGCCCTGACTTCATCAGGAGTCATAGCCCTGGCAGTGAAAGAGCGCTTGGTAAAGCAGCATTTGCTTTGTAATAGGTGAAACTACATTATGGCTTTGACTCTGTGAAACCAACTCTGTCTGAATGAACAGTAACCCAATTTCTGTTAGTTCACATTGTGTACTTTCACTCTGCAGTTTGCTGTTCCAAAAGCAGAACAGCTTGTTTAAATCTAAAATGATGAGTTCCTCCATCTCCCCTGAATAAAAGGCAGAAAGCTGAAATACATTGGAGTATTCCCATGTGAGCTTAATGCATTGTATGGTAAACAAAACATGAAAAAGTAAAACCGGCATAAAATCCTATCAGTCAGAAGCAACTGGGATTGCATGAACATATGAGTCATGAAACATTGCAGGGGTGTTTTTCCTATGGGGGTAGAAAGACTGAAGCTTTAAACTCTACTACATACCAATGAAAAATATGCCCTCTTAAAAAAAAAAAAAAAAATCTTATTCTTGATTGTCACATGAATAGGAATAACTAGATCTTGTATATTCTTGATTGCCACATGAATAGGAATAACTAGATCTTGTATAGGTAATTTTTATCACATTTAGATCCCAAGGGCCAATATGGGCAAAATCACAACAATATCTGAGTGTAAAATATAACTGAACCTGAGAGTATGGCTATTTTTTTTGCAGGTGATCAAGGGAAAAAGGATTTTCCAGGAGTGCACCATCCTGTACCTTGCAGGGTGGGATGGCTGCTGGCCTGGCATGGAGGAGATGAGAGGTTTGCCATCTTCTGTGTATGTTTCAGTCCTAGCTCTGAAAAGCCCTGCTCAAGAGCAAATGCAGATGGGTTAGTCTAATATAAGATACTGCAATGTACTGGTGTATTTAGGCTCTGAACTCCCTAGATGAGGCAGGAATGGGTCTTTTGATAGATGAACCTTTTGGTGCCCTGATCTCTTGACTTGGCCAGTGGCTCTCACAGCCATGCAAATGTTGAATACTACTATTTTATTTAACACTCTCTCAGCAGCATTGCAAAAAGCTACTGGCAGAGTCATCAGAAAATTCTGATAATTTGGCCTTCTTCAAGCTGTACCTTTTGAAAACATCACAGTATTTAGTCCAAACATTGACTTTTTTCCCAGGATGAGTAAAACATCTTTCCAGTAAAATCTGGCAGAAGGAAAATAAAAGTAATAAAACAGTAGTACTTTGAAAGCACAAAGATTTCTTTTATTTATCTTTGAAAGATCATTTTATCGTATTTCTGATTTTCATTTTTTTCAAAGAACCTAAGTATTGACTACTGCAGAAGTTGATGATAATTTCAGTACTAATTCCTGGTATTGATTACTCCATCACAAAAGGCCAAACTCAGAAATAAATTTTGGAAATAAATCAGTGTGAACTCTAGAATATCAAGGTATCAGAAAACTACTTTGTGCATGAATGCAAGAGAAAGACAAAGCCCTTGGTAAAAAAAAAATCAGATTTGAGTACTTTTGTGAGAAAAATAGAACCAAAAAAAATGCAATAAAACCAGGCTTTGAGGTCTGCTTCCACACTCATGATCAAACGTGGCCCATAGTAGCTCTGAGGAAATATATGAATCAAACAAAATTTGGAAAGGATTGCAAGTGTGTCTGTTATAGACAAGGTCTTAAGAGTTTATTTTGAAGGTATTGTATTCTGTGCTATTGTCAGTAACAGTACCAGTTGTTTTGGTACTCAAAATAATTTCTAGCAATTCTCCATATACTGTTTTCATGAAACTAATTTCTGGATTGTGTATGTGTGGTGCAAGGGTGAGGCTGGGCTCTGTTCTAATGTGATGACTTCGTGTTAATTCCCAGCATTTCCCATCCAAGTCAAGAGCTCTGAACTTTTGTCCTGTTGGCTGATGCCTCCTTGAGCTCTCCCCACTCTCTGGTTTGGGGCAGCAAGCGGCAGAGAAGAGCCATAACACACTTAGCACTCCAGTGGGTCACCCAGCTGTGCAGCAGAGGGAAAAGGATGGAGCCAGCAGCTCCTGGAGCACCTGCCAGCAGCTGCACTTAGGGAGACGAGGAGGGAGGGAAAAGGGTACAGCAGCCTGCATTCTCCAGAAATTCTGTATCTGGAGCTGAGTTGATATATTCACATGCTATCTGGGTGGAGAACAACTATGAATATTCTTCAGTCATATAGCTGCTGTTTCCAGCAAGATAATTGTGTAGCAACACAGTGAATAACATAAAGAAGTTTTCCGGTGATTGCTGCCCAGCAATGTCTTTCCATCTCAACAACCAGAGAAAAAAAAATTAGATCAAGATCTCATTTTTAATGTTTTAGTTGCCATTGGCCTCTGTACGAGATAGGCCAAGCCAGCCACGCTAAGGCACTTTGGAGCAGAGACGGAAAGAGCTGTGCCAGGCCTGGGTGGGAAGCTGCTGGGCTGCTGTATCCATGGGCAACCTCCAGCATTCCCACTGCAGCCAGGCCTGCCGAGGGGCCCCAGAGCTCCCCTTGCACAGCCTGTTCATGCACACTTGACACACAGCACATACAGCCACCTGGAAATTGTGGCTCTCAGTGTCTATCTTGCCGCAGACTATTGCATTTTTACTATACTGAACATCTATTTGCACTTTTGACACTGTCAAAAGGAGGCAGGGGAAACCATCATGATGGTACCTGCTGTTTGTTTCTCCAATGACAATAACTGCCCTTAAAAAAAGGATTAGAAAGAAAGAAAAGAAAGGAGGAATTATATTACCAAACTTTTTATTATGCAATTGTGATAAAATTGTGTTGCATCTTTTTTTCTGAATTTCTTCTGAGGCTGTCTTTTGGACTTCCTATACTTCTTTGTTCCTGCCAAAACAATCCAGGCTGCTGCTTTTAATGCGTAGTAATGATAGCAGTATTGATATTTATTAGGTTTTTAACAAAAACAAACACCTCTGGCTGAGTCAACACTAGTTTTTGGACTGAAGTAGTGTTCCTGTTCAGAAGTGAATCCCCTGACTGTCTGCAGGTAACACATATTGGCTGTGTTGGCAAAGCAGCTGTGTCACACAAACTCAATTCCTCCTGGAAAAAACTAAACTGGAAGTTTTGCTTCTGCTGGGTACCAAATGGGAACCAATTCCTGGACTAGGCACAGCTGAAGAGTCACAGTTTCTGGCTCTTTTTTTCTGCTAGAAAGAGCATGTTCCTGTTTTAGGCACCACGTTTTGGGCAGAAGGGAGGCAGAATGATGTTACAGTCACAGTTGATGTAGTTCAGTCAATAAAATACTTAAATTCCTAAATTCAGCAGAGCTCACCTGGAGAGTACACTCTCTGCTACGTGGCCAAGCTGAATGAAGAGCTCACACTGAGGACTTTATTAGGCAAATATACACAAATGCATACACAAGTAACACATTTATTGCTATTAATTTTCATTTGTTCTAGAGCAGGACAGAGTATGAGTGAGATGAAGGGACTAATTGACAAATATTGTGCGAGCATACAGAAAGACATGATTCACATCGCACATCTTGCGTTCCTACTAATTGCTTGGGCAGCACAAACAACCTGAGTGAGTAATACAGTCAAAATTCTGTCAAAGAATTACTGCTCACATTGACAATTTAAAAACACCCGCCTTATCCTTCCAAAAATAAGTCTGACTTTAGAGGGATAGAGTGTGTTCATGAGCTGAGTTAATGCTTTTATTAGCAGCAGCATTACCAGTATCAGTCATAATTAGAATAATCTCTGTAACTCAAGCAAATATTTCTAAATTTCTCATATCGTAATTCACCCAAATTCAATTTCTTGATACAATTCTTAATGATTTCTAATGATTTAAAGTGATGTGGGCTTTCATATTCAAGCAGGACAGAGGAGCAAAAAATGCAGTGTATATATACCCTAGATAAAGTACTGCACTGATAGATGGACTTCTATTTCTCTTCTATTTAGACAGTTTATTTAATATATATATATATATATAAAATACCCTTTAACTCACCCATTAATTAGGGAAAGAGAAGCGAAAAGAATTGTACATCAGTGTAAATAATTCTTGATCTATGTAAAGAATGGGATGATTAATATCCCATGCACTTTTCAGATTTGAAAAAAAATGTTAATACAGTGAGTCTGACTGGAAAAAATTTCCTCTCTTCTTTCAGGTGAGTGGGAGGTGATTTGCAGGTGCTTACACCAAGAAAGGGAGGGTGAGGTGAGGACAGGAGTTGGCTGGCCTTTTTCCTTCAGCAAAACCCGACAGTGTAAAGGTCTTCCTTCTGAGATGCATTCACTTTGTCTTTAGCAAATCAGTGCTCTCCACGATGAACTGCCCATTTTTCTTTTTAAGAGGGCAAGCGATAGCAACTTAAGAGAGGTCAAAAGTCACACTTCCTGGGGAAATGAAACAAGATCTACATAAAATAGCATTAAAGCCTACTGACCTGCATAAATGTACTGGTACATTCTGCAGTATTTGAAATACTGTTAAAATTTCATTGCAAAATGCTGAGAAACATAAGTTTAATGAAATGTTGATTACTTCCAGCCAGGAAGTTGTCTCAGTTTCTTGGAGCTGGCCTTGCTTAATATGGGATAAGCCTCCAAGTCTGATCTTTGTCCTTGCTCTAGAAATCAGTAATCCAGCTGATTGCTGACAATGATAATTTGCTTATAAATAAGGGGATAGTTACTCCTTTTGAAAGATTAAATAATGTGTCCTAGTGAACTGTGGTTCACCTAGGTGATACCAGTCTGGGACTAGGGGTGTGTTTCAACCTTTCTGAGCTTCCTAACTACATATGGAGAGCAGTGATGCCTCAGTGCTGCAGTTAGACAGCCCCCCTGGTGGGACTCCTGTGAGCCCCTCGGCTGTCACCTGGCTGGGCCTGAGGAGCTCCGGGTGTCTCTCTGCCCTGCAGGGACATGGGCAGAGCTTGTTGCTCTCCTCTCGGGATGCACGGTCAGTTTGAGGAGATGCTGTTCCCGCACCCAGGGAAACAGTGGGGGCTCACGGTGCCCAGCAGCAGTAGCCAGTGGCCCAGGTTCCCCGGCAGCCCATCGCAGGCTCTCCTGAACAAGCTCCCCTGCCAGCACGTCCCTTTGTCTGAATATTTATTTTAAGAAAAGAAATAAGCTGGCAAACCCCATTCGATATGCCGTCAGATATACAACTTTCTGCTTCTGCTGTCAAGCTGCAGTCACTTGTACACACTCGGATTTTAAAAGCTTTCTACTTCCTTTCCCCCCCCCCCCCCTTCTCTATAACGCAGGGGCACAGAGCAAAACAAACTCTTTTATCGCGCCGTGAGTGGCACGGGGAGGGGGCGGCGGTGCCGTATGTCGGGGGCGCAGGGTGGAGTCACCCCCGCCGCCTGTGCGCTCCAGGCGAGGAGCAGAGTCGTGCTGCCGAAGCCGTCGGGAATGTGTGCAGTGGATCAAAGCCCGAGCCGCCCCCGCCCGGATGGGTCAGAGGGCCGGCAGGGGGCGCCCTTGCCCCGCGGCTGTGCCGGCCCGGGTGCGCCCCGACGGGGCGGGCGCGGCGCACAGCGGCACCCCCGCCCGCCTT
>VZRM01000340.1:313672-366276 GCA_013397955.1 Grantiella picta | reverse complement strand
CCGCGCGGGGGAGGCTGCGCTGCGCTACGCTGCGCGGCGCCGGTCTCGCAGCGCGGGGCGGTGCGGAACGGCAGCGCCGGGCGCTCCGCCGGCGCGGAGGGGAGGGCGGGAGGGAGGGCGGCCCGCGGGTGCGCGGGGTGTGGGCGTGCCGGGGGCACCGCCGAGGCCGGCCATGCAGATGGCGGGGGCGGGACGCGGGCGTCGTGACTCGGAGCCCCGGAAGCGCGGAGAAACCCCGTATAAAAACTACTGGGGACCTTTCCCGGCCAGAACTACGAAAGCTCCGGAGACGGAGGCAGCCTGCGGCGGCAGCGAGCGGGGCGGCCTCTTGGGCGGTGCGGGGCGGCCTCTCCGTCGGCGCTGGGCGGCCTCTGCCCCGGCGGGAGCGCGGAGAGCGGCGCAGGCAGCGGCGCTGCAGGTCGGGCACCTTCCTTTATCCTGCTGCACCACCTGGCTCCTGGGGGCTTTTTCTCCCACTCCACCCCCCAGTTTTATTTATTTTTTTAATGTTAATCTAATCAGTAGGTGTGTCCCCCCGCTTCCCCGCTGGAAGACAGCCGCGGCGGAGCGGAGCTCGGGCGCCGGGTGCACGCAGCTGCTGACCGCTGGGTTTCCCTCCTCTTTTGCCAGGCGCGGAGGGAGAGGGGCCCCGGGGGGCCGGCGGGGAGCCGGAGCGGTGCCTGTATCCAGCCCGGGGAGGCGGCGGCCGCTCACCATGGCAGACGATGAGAAGGCCGGCGGTAGCCCCGGCGGGAGTTCCGCGGGCGGCGGCGAGAGCGCTCACTGCAACGTGCTGAGCTGGGAGCAAGTGCAGCGTCTGGACCGCATCCTCAGCGAAACCATCCCCATCCACGGCCGCGGGAACTTCCCTACGCTGGCTATGCAGCCCCGCCAGATCGTCAAGGTGGTGCGGAGCCGGCTGGAAGAGAAGGGCATCGGCCTGCGGGACGTGCGGCTGAACGGCTCGGCCGCCAGCCACGTCCTCCACCAGGACAGCGGCCTGGGCTACAAGGACTTGGACCTCATCTTCTGCGCCGACCTCAAAGGAGAAGCCGAATTTCAGACTGTGAAGGACGTGGTCTTGGACTGTCTCTTGGATTTCTTACCCGAGGGGGTGAATAAGGAGAAGATCACGCCTCTCACTCTCAAGGTAAACCTGGCCTCTGCTCAGCCGCCCGAAGCGGGCAGGTGTGAGCGCCTGCTTGAAGGGACTGGGCACCTTCCCCCTGGGCATGGAGAGGTGCGCTCCGGGGCGCAGCTCCCCCCACTCCCCCGTGACCCACGGGAGCCCTGAGCGATCTTTTTACCCCACGTTTAAAACCGAGGAGGAGTTTGCCGGGAAGCGCCCTGACCGGGGCTCTTCAGGATTAATTAGCTTTTTCTCCCTCCCGGTTGGTTTGCTGGGAGCGTTGCTTTACATGGGGCGTGTGCTAGGCGCTGCACATCTCTCTCCCAGTCCAGCTCGGCGGCAGCTCGGTGTGCCGGACCCGGTTCCCGGGTGCAGGGGGAGCGTAGATGGATTTAACATCTGCAGAAAGGAAACCCCGTCTGCAAGGCATGCTTCCAGGTGTGCGAAGCGCCCCGGTGGGGAGGCGTATTCCCTCCTCTAGAAGACACTTCGCTTGAGTTCAGTAGGCTGAATGCCTTTCAGCTTTTAAGAGGGATTTTTTTTTTTGTTAAATATGGGGCAGATTTGTGGAACCTGCACTGTTAGGATTGAAGGGAATGAACACTTCATAACTTGTTTTTGTGGGGAGTAGAGAGAGAAGTGAAAACCAATTAGTAAGATTTCTTATGTGATAGTAGTATGACATTTTGCATATGGGTGCAGGCATATTTGGCAGGTGTGCCATGGATTTAGTGTGCAGATGTATTTAGAAGTGACTGAAAGAAGCAGTGTTGCTATATGCTTCCCTTGCACGACACAGTCCCAGCAGAACACCCTTTGCTGTCATACCCTTCCAGTGATAGCATTTTGAGCTTTCACATTAAGCGCTTACTCTCTGGTTTGTATCTGCAGACTCCATGAAGTCTTTTATGAAATGCAAGTATTTGGTGGGGGGGGGGGGCTGGGAGGGGGGGAGAAAATGCAGTGGAGGGGGAATTTCTTGTATCTTTGCCTTGATTTGCTCATTTTGTCTTTCTAATTATAGGAGGCTTATGTGCAGAAAATGGTAAAAGTATGCAATGATTCAGACCGATGGAGTCTTATCTCCCTGTCCAACAACAGTGGCAAAAATGTGGAGCTGAAATTTGTGGACTCTCTGAGGCGGCAGTTTGAATTCAGTGTCGATTCCTTTCAAATCAAGCTGGACTCCCTGCTGCTTTTTTATGAGTGCTCAGAGAATCCGATGACTGAAACTTTTCACCCAACTATAATTGGCGAGAGTGTTTATGGAGATTTCCAGGAAGCCTTTGATCACCTCTGCAACAAGATAATTGCCACCAGAAACCCAGAAGAAATCAGAGGAGGTGGCCTTCTGAAGTACTGCAACCTTTTGGTAAGGGGCTTTAGGGCAGCCTCCGAATCTGAGATTAAGTCCCTGCAGAGATACATGTGTTCGAGGTTTTTCATTGACTTCTCAGACATTGGCGAACAGCAGAGAAAGCTGGAGTCCTACTTGCAGAACCACTTTGTGGGATTAGAAGACCGCAAGTATGACTATCTCATGACCCTTCACGGTGTGGTGAATGAGAGCACAGTGTGCCTGATGGGACATGAGAGGAGACAGACGCTGAATCTGATCACCATGCTGGCCATCCGGGTCCTAGCCGAGCAAAATATCATCCCCAATGTGGCCAATGTCACCTGCTATTACCAGCCAGCCCCATACGTAGCAGATGCCAACTTCAGCAATTACTATATTGCCCAGGTTCAGACGGTGTTCCCTTGCCAGCAGCACACATACTCTACTTGGCTGCCCTGTAATTAAGGACCGAAATTAGTAGACCCGGTGGGGAGAACATTTTCTAAGATGTAGGAAGGGGCGACGGGTCCCTCTGAAATGGGGTGTTTTGTGCAATGGTGATCTGCTCTAGTTTTCAAGCTTGGGAAAAGCTTGTGGTTCTTCTAATAAATAATGGGAGCATGATCAAGAAAGAACCCCAAAATAATTGGATCCTACCAGAGCACAAGAGGCCTGTCATTAAAAGCAACCAGCTTCCCCTGAAATAAGTGAGGGAGGAGTGCTTGATGACAATATGGGTTGGCAATATCTGCTCCCATAGCTTTGGCATAGAGAAGGTGGGAAAGCCTTATTTTCTTTTATTTTTCTTTTTACTCTAGAATGGGATCTGCAAAAGGGAGACTATGAAAGAAACAAAACAACAACAAAAAAAAAAAACAAAAGAAAAAACTTCACAAAAAACAATTCTATATATATTCAGGAGTTACAAGTTAGAGGCATAAAGCAGAGATAAGCTGAATAAAATTGTATATTGGAATTACTGCATTTGGGGCTTGCAGCAAGGGCCGTCTATGGATTGACCGTGTAGAATGTATAGCTTGCTTGATTAGAATGCTTTACCAGAAACAGCTTGCTCCAAATGAACAGTAGTGGATTGGTACAGTTATAAAAACAGAAACACGTACGATGACAAAGTCCATTATTTCCAGCTGTGTGCATGCCTCACATTTTAAAAATGTGAGAATGCTGGAAAACCAGCTGTGGCAAGAAGTATATACTCAAGGACCAAAGATTTCACAAATAAGTTATCCAAGCAAAGAAGATACATTAGAGTATATATATAAAAAAATATATATATGTAAAAGGAAGAAAGATGTTCCTATATTTGTACACACCAATAGTAATCAAAAGTGCCTGATGCCTTCATAAAATTTGAAGTGAGAAAAAAATATAGTTTTGTGGTTTAACCATGCATTTTGTTTTATCAGGGACACAAGGATAAAAAAAAAGCAAACCAACCCATAAGCTTGTGAATAAGTGGTGGAGGAAATGCCCTATTTTTTTTCTTGGCAAATACCTGTATAGAGTTAATGTTTTGTCGGTGTGCTATTATCCTAGGTACGTGTGTGTATGTGTGTATATATGTTTGTGTGTGTATATATGTACATGTTATCGGTGTATATCTATATATATACACACACAATATATATTAATGTGGTCTAGGAAAATGTAGCAATTAAGGAATGTTTAAATAAAGTACTACTTGTTTTCCAGTTTGCAACAGGATGTCATAGGACAGTGGGCACCTTGCAGTGAAATTTTAACCCACACCTGAGAAATTTGGAGTAAATGAACCAGTCAGGATTAAGGTGGGATTCAGATAATGTCTTTGGTTGCAAGAACAAGGATTACAGTAATTCAGTGGGTTGCTTGTGAGCCATAACAATTCCACAGATGGAGAAACATATGACTAGCTGATTTTTTTAACTGTTTTGTACTGTAATGCCATTTTGACATTTAACCCACTAATGTTGTGACTGCATACCTCCATGATGTGTAATTCAGTGGAACGTGGATCAAAGATAGGTTTATTTAAACCCCCTGACAGCTAAAGAATATTGTATTAGTTGGTGATTTGAACACTAATTGTTAATATTTAAAGGAGTATTTTTAATAGAATGCATTATGCATTCCAGGACCACTAGAATTTAGCAAATGTGAAATGAACCCTTTTTAAGAGTGTTGCACGATTGCTTAAAATTATATTTTATATATATATTATATATATATATTTTTATGCAAATATTAAACATCTTTGATCTGGTTGTCACACTGCATTTACAATTTTAGTACTGTACTTTATTTAAATGGAATCACTTTACATTGGAACAATAACTATTCACTTTCATTTCCTCTCCCGAAAGATCAGCAGGGGGGAAAGAAATCAACCTCCGCTGCTGTTTTCACTTCAGTGCTATCTCTGAAGGTGTTAAATTCTTTGTTGGTCTTTGAAAACCTAATGACTAAGTGACACTTGACTCTGATATTTTGCTTTTNTAACCCACTAATGTTGTGACTGCATACCTCCATGATGTGTAATTCAGTGGAACGTGGATCAAAGATAGGTTTATTTAAACCCCCTGACAGCTAAAGAATATTGTATTAGTTGGTGATTTGAACACTAATTGTTAATATTTAAAGGAGTATTTTTAATAGAATGCATTATGCATTCCAGGACCACTAGAATTTAGCAAATGTGAAATGAACCCTTTTTAAGAGTGTTGCACGNTCTGAGGGGAAAAAAAAAAGGGAATTCAGGCCTTTGAAGGAAATCCGTCTGTGCCCTGTCTGGTCACAGGCACGGTCTGGCGTTGGAGTCAGGGGCAGAGAGAGGGAGAGGACTTGTGTCCTGGCAGTGTATTTTCCCTATGGAGCGAGTAAGGTACATCTATTTTTGTCACGCTTTGTACTTCACTCTGCAGGCACTTTAATAGGAACCCGATTTGTTTACTGAAGCACCTTCCCTGTGAGTCCTTCAGGAAACTTAAAAGCTGGTCCATTGCCATTCCTAGCATTGACGTGCAGACCTTGTTCCCACCTTCCCTTGCTTTAGTGCTGGCTGCAGCCTCCTGCTGGCTTCTTGTCCCAGCGAGGTTCCCTCCAGCCCCCTGCAGGGTCTGGGCTGGGTGCTCCTGCCCCACTGGCTCCCCTTTCCTCCTGCTCCTGCTTCGCTAGCTGAAGCGAGGGGAGGGCTGGGGAAATAGGATCAGCTGGTAATGTGGTATGTCTTCTCTCCCACAAGTATTTGCAGCAAATAAATGAGTCATCTTCTCTTCAAAAGGGTCTGAGAATCTATAGCTGTGCCACAACCACAGAATGCTGATAATACATGACAGAGTGTTGTGTTGTTTTCCTTTGAAGGACCCTTTTTTTTTGCCATTGCTTGAAAGAAAGTTTTGATTTACTTCCTCTCAGCTCAAATTTTATTGTGGGTTAGGTTTTTTTTTTGATTGACAGCAGCTAATTACCTTATAGTGCATATAGCAGGGCTCTGAGCTAAACTGCACCTTTTGGCATTTGCATTTTGATACATATATAATATGTTTTTATATGTATTATATAGGTATTCCAGATCTATTTTGCATATGTTAATGATCAAGTAGTGGAACTGGTGGAGCTTTGTTTTATTTGTGACTGGTAGTTTAAAATGTGCCTGGTGTTAGAGGTGGGAAGAAGGCATGAGTTCAGGCCAAGAGTAAAATAAGAACTCCTTTTTAAAGCTGGTTTATTTCTGTGGTTTGCACACCTTTCCCTCCATAAAGTCTGACTTCTTTTTAACTGTTTTTCCTCTCCTCTTCAGCACACTGGTACTTTTAAAGTTAACAACCGCGTTCTTGCTTTGTAGACTTCATCTGTCCCATCCAATCAGCTGTAAGGTTAGAGCTTCTGCTACAGGAGACAGTGCCCCTTTTAAAGAGCTGAACTGATTAAAGACATTGACCTGATTACAGTAAAACTGTTTGTGCCACAGCTGAATTTCCTGCTAACCAACAGGGTGCTAAACTTGGTTAAATGTAGTGATCGTAGAACAACCAAGAGCTTTTAAATGGGATTTTTTTTTCTTAGATGTAGCTGTCCTCCCAAACGCAAGAACATTTCTTCTAAAAGTAGAAGGGCAATTAGAAGACCAAAAAGATGGTATTTTTCTAGTTTCTTGTATTGCACTTAAAATATTTTTTATCTTGCACAAGGGCCTTCACACAAATCCTCTAAACAGCTCTTAGTATGCTTGGTTTGCATCACATCAGAAGCTCCTACCGGTTCAAAAAAGGCGCTTTTTTAAATTGAGAAAATGAAGTGTGTTAGATAAAACTGCACAAAAAAGGAAAAATTGTATTTGCATATTCAGCTCCTATTTAAATATATTCTTTTGTATGGTTTTCTTTATGCAGAGAATTTCCCTTGCAAGAAAGAAAATCAGTGTACTGTTTTGCTGTTGTAATAGTGGTTTGCTAACAAAATAAATAGTAAAAAAAAAAAAAAAAGCCTGCAGATTTCAAGACAGCTTGGCTAAAGGCACTGCAGGCTCCTGCAGTCTGTAGGAGTCTGTGCAGATTTGCTTTCCCTCAAATTTCCTTACAACTGTTGCCTTCTGCAAGGCATCCTGTTGCAGCAAACTGCTCCTTGGATTGCTCTTTTGGAACATTTTGACTATAGGCTTTGTCACAGACAGAAAAAGAGCTGATGGAAAACAGACTCTAGAGGGAACAGATTGTGAATTTTGTTTACAGCATCCAATATTTGGATTTTTTTTGTAAATAAAAAGAAGTTATTTTTTTCTATTGATTTGTGTCTGCTGTCTTCCGTGTCTGAAATAGCTCTGGCCTGCTCCTACTGAATACCAAGTTCGCTTTCATTAAAAAGGACAAGGGCAGCACTTTTCTGAGAAGACTAGCATTCGGCTGCTTTTCGATTGGAGCGCAGAACATTTTGAAAAGCCCTGCCTCATGCCAGTCGAGTTTGGCTGGCTCTACTCAGCTGCAGAGGAACCTCCCCCGCCACTGCCAAAAATATGCACTCCAGCATTGGTCAAGCCGTGCAAATGGTCTGAAACATGAAAAGTGAAACAGCGCCAGGGCAGCCCCACATCCTCGCTGCCCTCCCAGTTTAGATTGTGGGACTGGGATTTTGGGACGGCTGTGATCTGTGCACCACAAACCACCATGCTGGCAGTAATGTGGGGGTCCTGGTACCCTTGAGATATATTTGATAGGGGCTGATGTCTTCACCTTACCATTTTGGAGGGTCCAGGGGGCAATGGTGTGCTGCTTCCTGGATGGAAAGGTGGTGCCAGCTGTGGTGCGTGGGGTGCTGCAGGTCCTGAAGCTTGGGGAGCTGCTGGGGAGAAGGGATGCACATGCCTGATTGATTCAGCTGCTGAATCAGTGCAGTTCTTCCTGCAGATTCAGTGTTTACTCTTCTTCCCTGCCCTACAATGCTGTCCTTGTAAGCAGAGGTATTTTCTGTTTTCTGTGTTTACAGGAGAGATGCCTCAGTAATGAAGGCTAATTTCCTCAAAAAGCACTTCAAGGGAATATAAAATATTAATTTACAATGCTCGTGGCAATACTTTTTCAACCAGTGCCTCAGACTGACCCAAATTTGAAAAACATTGGCTAAGACTCTGCAGTATGTAGCTCTTACTAGGCTCATTCATACATGGTGCTGGTCTTGGAAGTCTCAAACTGGCTCAGTGGGAGCGTGAATATGCTTATTGTAATGATGAGTGAACCTGTATTCCTCTGTAAAAAAAACAAACAAACAAGCTGGTGGGACTGTTCATTTTTCCAGGCACAGGAGCAGCCCCCATGCCGGGTGCCTTCTGCACAGTACCTCTTTTGAAATCAGCCTGGCCAGGAGGGGGAGATGGTCTCAGCATCCCTGCCCGTACAGGATCGCCTTTCCTCCCATGATACTGCCCGAACAGGGAGGGGCACATGGCCTAACCTTTCCTCCTGTTAACTTGCTCAGTTAGAAAACATTTCAGGCAGTTTGACAAAGGCAACTACCCAAAGACACAGATGGAAACTGGGGGATTGGAAATAATCTAAATCCAAATGCCTTTTCTTGTCTCTCAAAATCCAAGCCCAGATGGATGCTCTTATGCTTTGGAGTGAGTTAATTCCCATTTCTCTCCTTAAATTTGGGGGGATTTTTTTGAGAGCCAGTTGAGTGTCTGGAGCGTTGCAAATTGTCTTTCCCAAACCGAGGAATAGTGTGATGAGGACACAGCCAACTGAATACTCACTTTAGACTGTTGTGTTTTTCAGGAGGGAAGAAGCATTCAGTACTGAAGAGGAGGGAGGGCAAAAGCAAACTGGGACAATGGGAATCACCTGAACAGCAACACAGTGGAAAGCTGGAGGACATGCTCATAGATTACAGTAGGAGAGGAGAAATAGCTCAAGTCTTTAACTTTTGCTCACCCTGCTAAAATGAGTCAGCTCAGAAAAGCTGTCACTTATCAAGATAAGTTACAGTCTGCGGTTTCCCTTGGCTGCAGCAGCACATATTTATTTTATTGCCATAAAAAAACTTACGCAGGAACCCCTTTACCCAGGAATGAAGCTGAGTTTCTAGTATTCATAGACTTATTTAGGTTGGAAACACCTTTAAGATCATCAAGTCCAAGCATTTACCCATCACCACCAAGTCTACCACTAAACCATGTACCTAAGTGCTACATCTACATATCTTTAAATACCTCCAGAGATGGTGACTCCACCATTTCCTTGGGCAGCGTGTTCCATTTCCTGGCAACTCTTTTGGTGAAGGAATTTTTTCCTAATATCCAACCTAAACCTCCCCCGGTGCAACTTGAGTCCATTTGCTCTTGTCTGTGAAACTTCTGCAGAGAGTTTTGTAAAAGTTGCATACACCTTTTTCCTTAGCGTTTTTGTGGATCTAGTAATGCTTTCCTGAAGTTGTCACCAAGCAACCTCGTCCCTTTTATTTATGTGTTTTTAGTAAAATTCAGTGCATGTGGCTATATGTACTTAGGTAAAGCACAGCTATACACTGCTGCATTGGAGCTGGTGTAGTTTTGCAACCATGCCTTGAATATCTATAGATATGTGTCAGAAGCAGCTCTGCAGTGGGGCTCTAGTCTGCATGCAAGGCTCAAGAGCACAAAATCAAAATATGTACTTTAGAGAAGAAATACTCACCCTTCAAAAGCCTGATAAGCCATTGTGAACAGACTCATCTCCTACATACTTGCATAGACTTAGGCTGTCCAGAGTGTTTGTTTTTTGCGTGCAAAATTTCACTATTTCACATGGCTGTTGCACCAGGATGTACAATGACAATACTTGCCAAAAAAATTTTCTTTTTCTCATTGTTTGGAAAAAGCCCTATATCCTAAATACACACCTAAATACTGTGTGCACAACATGGATATTCTTCATGGTAAAAACGTCCCTTAGATTCCCATAATGGCTTTGAGGGCATACATAAATTGCTGTTTTTCAAGAGGACATTATCCTTAAACATACTTTTCCTTCTGTTGGACTTGGGGGTGAACAAGTTTCATTGAGTGAGTTTTATGAGTGAGTCTTCTGAGTTTATTTTTTCTTCTTGAAGATGGAGAAATCCAGAACAGCCAGCAGTTTTAAAAAGTGAAACTCTCTGTATCTAACCTTCCCAGTGTCTCTTCTCTAGAGTTTCTCCCTTGAGTGTGTAGGACAGAGTCCCTTCTAAAGTGACAGCTAAAGACAGTGGACAGTGAATGTGCTTTGGAGACGTACAGCTCATCCTCATCAGTGTATATAAGTGGTCACCTCTCTGCAGTTTGAACAAAGGTGATGAGGGGGTGCCTGGAACAGGAAGACAGGCATTCCTGAGTGACGTGTACATGGCTCTGAAATAATTTTCTCTCAGGGAATATGTTCCATAGTGAATGTGCACTTGAAGCGGATTTACATGTCTGCAGTGACTGCATGGCCTTCATTCTAACTGCGACTCCCTTCCTTGTCTTATTCCCTCAATCCAAGACATCTGTGGAGTTCCTGCAGTACATTCTGATGTGGAAAGGTAATTGCAAGAGAACCTTTCTGTAATCACAACCAATCTTAATTTAACTTATGCTTTGAGGAAAATACAAACCCACAGTTCTTTTGGTTTTCAATCTTTTGTCCTTCAGTAATTTCTCACTATTTCACTTCTGCACTGCTGTTCTTTGCTTGCTTCTCTGTTGCCTTCTCATCCTGATTCTTGCAGCAGAAGGAGGGACCAGCACCACATGCTCCTCTTCAGGCTATCAGTAATTCTGCTGGTCACTTGTGTTTGAGACCCACTGATGTAAGGTTGGTGCTTGATGGGTTTTTAGGTGAGGTTCAGCCAGAGGAGTGGAATGTCTCTGTGCAGCCAGGTGTCCTGTGAAATGCTCTTCAGAAATATTTCAATCCAAACTGTCCACTAGCAGTTTGTCATGAGAGCGAAATTATTCATGCAGCCTTATACAGTTACTTGAACATCTCAAGAACTGCAGAATAACAGTTAATTCAAAATTTGGCAAAACAACAATTATGATTAAATCAGGGAGAAAATGCATGACAAGGTACTTACTAAAAATGTCAGTATGCAAACTAGTAAGAGAAGCTCTTCCTCAGATTGAAGTCTTTTATTTGGGTTTCAGCAGGCTGCTCATACACGTTGCAAACCAGGCACTTGGATTTGGGTTAAATTACCCACTGAAGAAGCATTTGCATCTCTTGTTCCTCAATTTGATCTTTGTTGTTTAGGAAGCAAGAAATACATGATCATTGCTTGCTTTGCAATAGTGGTGTAAACTATGACTTGACTGATTTATGTAAGTGCTGTTTATAAGAAAAACCCTATAAATGTCAGCCAGCGGCAGAAGTGAAACCAAGAGTTTGGACTTCCTTGTCACCAGCTGTGAATGGTTCTGTTACATTTTTTATGGAACTATAAAATTGAAAAGGATATTTTCTTTAGATTGAGCTTTATGACATGCTTTTAATTTCTTCCCAACCCTCTGTCACCAATAATGTCAAATGTTTAAGGCGGTATTTTCGAATCTGTCAAAACCATTCTTTGCCTGTTTTTGCTGAAGTCATGGGCCCCTGTGGGATCACACAGAATCATTTGTGCTGTGTGCTAGTCATTTTGGAAGCAGCATCTGCTTCATTGCAGCCATCATATCTCTTTACATGTGCCACATTTCATAGTTATTAAAAATTCACAGAAGTTCCAAGAATTTGAAACTTAGCAGTTTTCATTCAAACCCAAACCCAGACAACCCCAGGTTTGTCACCAGGGTCTTACAGATGCAGCTTGCCACCTACCATTCTCTGCCCCCAGGAAGAATATCTGTATCTGATGATTACAGCATCTACCTTGGATCAGGCTATTGCTGTTGCTCTTATGAAGATGATGCATTTGGAGCAGAGCCTCTAGGTAATCTAGTAAGAAGAAAGAAAAAAGGGCTTCTGGTGTTGGTAGGCACAATTGTCAATCTTTCTGAGAAATGCACACACGGTA
Organism: Grantiella picta; assembly: GCA_013397955.1. Lineage (NCBI taxonomy): Eukaryota > Metazoa > Chordata > Aves > Passeriformes > Meliphagidae > Grantiella > Grantiella picta. The sequence continues at coordinate 354,307 of VZRM01000340.1, read as the reverse complement.
TTGGCTCAACACTGAACATGATACATTTGCTTTGTGGAGTTTTGTGGGCAGACATATTTGCCATAGATCACCTGGTGCATTACTTGCATTTTAGTTGTCATGGGTGCACATTATAGGCCAATGCACATGGAAATGCTCTTTAAACTCTGCTCTTTGACTGCTCAGAGGGTACTCTCTATAGCAGAAAGGTGCCCAGAGGATACTGTCCTCTGCTAAAAGCTCCATCTTTAGTGCCTGAAGACATTTTCTTGATAGTCTTTCCTGTGGGATAAAGATTTTTCATCATCACAGAAAAGCCCTCCCACAGCAGTGGGAATATCCATGAGTGAGAGGCAGCATCTGCTGAAATTCCAGCCAATGCGTTAGAAACCTGAGCAGAAGCTGTGGGATCAATAGACTTTTCCTTTGGCTTTAGCCAGTCATTGTATGCAGTGGTAGCAGGTGCTTCAGTGCTTGAGGAGGCATGCAGGGAACATAAAATGCAGGTTTGGTAGCTGAGCTTGACCCGAGCATTACTTGCTAGTTCTTTGTTGTCGAATGTTTGCTGTACAGTAACAACCAAAGGGCATGACCAGGTTAGGACCCATTGTACCAGGCACTGTGCAAACACCCCTGTGTGAGTCCTGTCCCTGAGACCTTCTCCATGTGGAGATTTCAATGAGCTTATTTTTTCCTTTGGCTGTCTCACAGTAAGTCAACACATTTTCTTAAAAAAAAAAAAAAAAGCAGGCTCTTGCTTTTTTAAAAAATGGGATATACACTGCAAAAAGTGTTCCCAAAGAGGAATTTTCATGAAATATTATGGAATTCTGTAAATTTTTTCACCTGCTTAGCCTGTCATGTCATAATCTCAGCTTGCCTTCATGAATAACTGAACTGAGTTGCTTTCTTAAAAGGCTGTGTACTAGATGTGATACATTTTAAAGTCAGTTCTGTAGTCAATGCAGACACAGGTGCATTTCTCTTCCCTTAATCTTGAATTGCAATCACTTCAGGAGGTGAAATGAAACAACAGTACAGTAGTGTGCCACAACATTAAAAAATGACTGCAAAGCCACAAGCAGCAAACAGAAAAAAGCTGAAGAAACAGAGCCCCTAATTTGCATCTCTTGAAACTGAGCTTCCCCCAAATGATTGGGTGTCCTGTCTGGGCTTATTGCTTTTTATTTCTATAAAGGTGATACTACTTTTTTATTTTTTTCTTTGGACTGGCTACCAGACAAATGCATTGGGAATTTCCTTAACAAACAAAGATCGACTGCTTTGTAGGGTTGCCTGTACTACTCAACCAGTGAATCCACCTGCCTATAATGCTCACTATCATAAATCTACAATATCCCAGCCCTAAACTGAGAGCAGGAAATCATTACCCTGGGACACACAGTCTCACTGAATGTGTTATTGCCACCTGAATTTATCAAATTGCAGCGCTTGGAAAATTTCGATATGCTAAGAAGTTAATGGACAAAAGTTGTTAGAAAGACAGTTTAATGATGGCAAACCACTGTATATGACGAGCTCAAGGGGAGGGGAGCCTAACAACAGCCCCTTCAGTAATTCAATAGAATATTTAAAACTCAGCTGTAAGCCTGTGACTATGGCAGCGCCCACAAGAGCTGTGGACTGTGGTCATGGTAGAATCTGTGTTTTCATCACCATTCCCTATTCTCAGGGTTTATATTTCAGCTGTAAAACACCCATCAAAAATTAGGTGAGTCCACATATACCTTAAACTCACAGAAGGCAAGAAATTCAGATCTAGGTCTGGAGCTCCCTGTCCTGCCCCCCTGCCAGGCTATAGCATGGTCTTGCGCTGCCAGCTGGGAGAGGTGGCAGCCTGTGGACAATCTCCTCTGTGCAGCTCTTCACAGTAAAACTGCTGGCTAATATAAACTATTCTAAATATATAATTCTGCCCCTTCCACCCCGAAGTATAATGTGGTGCATTGACAAAAGTTTGGCTCATGTTTCTGATGTTGTGATACACATTAGTGGGCATTTTCCCTTAGAGCTTGGCATCAAATGTAGGAACTTATTAAAATATGAACTGTATTTGCTTTCTGAGAGGCATATGGATTTCTAAATGAATCAATTTGTTAGGTATAGCTTAAATAACTTGCCAAGAAAGACCAGAAGGATAACTTTTTTTTAAAGTATTTCAAATATTGCTCATTTTGGTTGTGCAATAAACAGAAACATTCTTGTTTGGTAAGTTTAGGCTCAAATCTATTTATTTTGCACCAACAATTTTAGATCCAGCTGTTCCTAGACATAGTAAAAGCAAAAATTGGCAAATCTAAACAAAACCCCCACTGATTTTTCGGGAATCAGCTGCTTCACTAGTCAGAGGTATGGCCAGTCTGCTATAGAGAATGTCTCTCTCATACTGGTCCAAGCTGACTTTCCCAAAGACCAGTGATAGCTAATAGCTCAGACTCCCTCCACAGTAGGAGGCTGATGTCATTTCTACTCTCTTCTTCGGACAGATGATGGCAAAAATCACGTGGACTGGTGAAGGCCTTCTGCCCTGTCCCCTTGATTTTGAAGGAGGCTTGCAATAAAAGTACAGCTTGATACTTTGTTCTTTACTCCTCATCACCCCAAAAGCTTCATGGGAAGAACCCATCCTCAGTTCCTACAGCCCTTGCAGGATGCTGGCAAGAAAAGCCTGGAATGAGTGTGGTCAGTAAAAGGGTCACCACGCAGTTGGCCTCAACCTGTGCAGTAGCCATGGTGTACTCCTCATTTGCTGGACTTGCACTAAAGGAAAAGTGACTTATGAAATCCTTTTTCAATAGATCTGGGTTATGCCAACTTTCTCTTACAAAGAAGAGCTGGATTTTGATGGAGCTGTAGGAAGAAACCATGCTTTATGTAAGGGGAACCCAGGATATGGGATTTCACACGCTGCTTGTCATGGGACCCAAGATGGCCAAAGTTTTTAGGCAGGCCTGCCTAGGCTCTTTTCTTACACTGAACATACAAGAGACTCCCCCTCATGTCTGGCCCGCACAGCGCTCCAGCAACTGCCCTCACAGCAGCTCGTGCTTCTCTCAGGCTGTTCTGATTTTGGATATAGTGACCAGAGCAGTTCAAACACAACCCCTCCCATCTTTGCACCCAGTTAGGGACTTGAAACAGGAAAGAACACCCCCTAGGGTGCAGGGAAAGGGACCAAGGAAAATGGTGGTGGGCTGGCATGCTGCAGAGCTGAGGGTCTGGGATATCCATGGAGGACACCCCTGGCTATGGCCGATCCATGTCAGGAGTGGGGATGGTGAGTAAGTCAAGAGCTCAGTCAGGAAAACACTTTCTGGGTCTGGGACAAAACCTCAGAAGGCAGATGAGGACCAAAAATGGCTTAGGTTAGATATTGAAATGAAAATTAATAGAAGGGATAGAAGATGGAGAAAATTGGTACTGAAAGAGGGGATCTAATGATTCTTAAAAAATTCATTTTGTCTGTCTTAGTTTCATTTTAGGCATTTTATTCCATCTGAAAAAGAACAAATCATTTTATCATAAGTTATTTTATTATTTTAAAATATTCTTTTTATGCTAATCTTTAAAACAACGTCAATGTAGAAATAAAAAACCGTAATTTCTAGACTATAATTATATTAAGTCTTATGAAATTGTGTAGTCTAAATATTTATTTCAATTGTGGGCTAAATATATTTTGAAATAGCAAATTTTTCTGACAGCAAGTGCATTTGTGCATGTGTGCACACATGTGGCAGTGAGAATATAATAACTGGATAATGCCTTTTAAGATTTTTGTTGCTGCTTTTAATTACATGATTTAAAAAGCAGCTTAACTAAGGCCTATTGAGCCGCAGTTCAGTGGCTTCTGTGCAAAAGCAAGGCCTTTTCACTGGTTTTCTTGTGCTCAGAAGAAGGAAGCACATTTCAACAAAGCTTTCTGCAGGGTCTTCCTCTGCTCATCACCAAAACCAGCAGAGTTAGCATATATAGCCTTTCCCACCTCCGACAGGCAGAGTCCCAGGAGGACTGTGAGTGAAAACTCTCTGGAAAGTTTCTTTGCTGTTCAGTCACTTTCAATTTACCTTGAAAGCCATAAAATACAATTCAGTTCATGCATCTGGGGGCAAAGCTAGAGCAAGTGTATGTTCCTCATTGATCTCTTATGGCCCAAACTTCCTCCTGATTTAGTCCTCATATATTGTTCCTATTTATTTCCTCATCAATCTCCAGTGAGCTTCCTTTTTGCAGCAGGATGCCTGTATGAGATATCCTTCTTCCTTCTGTGCTAAATCCAAGGGTTTTGACACTGAAATTTAATTTTATGTGTCAAGTTGATTTTCTTCCTATGTGTCTTTCATTCATAAACCCTTGGTTGTAAATTTTTAAGGGAAAAACCTTCAAACAAACCTCAGAGAGGAAAAACATACCTCCAATAAATAATCTGCCACTGCTGCTGTAAGAGAAAGTTAATCCTCACAGCCATTATTATGTGTTCAGATTTTTTCTATCACATTTATTAACTTCTCATGAAAGGCAGGGGGGATTTCTTTCCCCAGAGGACACTTCCCAGCTTGCTTTACAGAATTTTGGCAATAATCCACAAAAGGATGTCTGCTGTCACAAAGACCACATCAGGATTTTTATCTTCCTAGCAAGAAATCATTGTGTCTGTGGAAGTGTTACCAAGCAAGTGGCAAAGATTTTGGCCCCCTCCCCCATGATGCTGCAGACCTGCTGTGGACCAGCTTCTTTTCCCAAAGCTGAGCCATGTGATTTGGGGAGTGTGCAGAAACCACATCAAATCCTGATAGTACCTGGCGTGACTGTTGGATAGCTCAGCTCCTCCCAAGGGTCACAGCCAGTTGTTGGGAATCTGCTGGAGCACAGCAGGATGGTGGGAAGGTAAAGCAGCAAAGGGCCTTTAGATGGTCTGTTTCTACACCTGGGGGTGCTCAGTGTGCAACTCGAAAACTGTCAGTCCATGTGATCCCCTTAGCAGGGAAAATCATAGAGTCAAAGAATCATGGGATGGCCTCTGTTGGAAGGTACCTGAAAGATCATCTCATTGCAGCTCCCCTGCCATAGGCAAGGACACCTTCCACTTGATTAGGTGGCTCAATGCTCCATCTAACCTGGCCTTAAACACTTCTGGGGATGGGGCATTCACAGCTTTTCTGAGCAACCTGTTCCAGTGCCTCACTACCCTCAAAACAAAGAATTTCTTCCCAATATCTGCTCTAAACCTACCCTCAGTTTGAAGCTGTTCCCCCTTATCCTATCACTACATGCCTTTGCAAAACATTTATCTCCATCTTTCTCGTAGGCTCTCTTCAGGAACTGGAAGGCTACAATTAGACCACCCTGAAGCCTTCTCTTCTCAAGGCTGTACAATATCCATTCTCTCAGCCTTTTTTCTTAGGAGAGGTGTCCTCTAATTGTGGCGAGCACAGACCTTTCCTGTGAGAAATTTTTCTCTCTTCTTCCTGTGTTTTATAAACAAAGGTAAAGTTTGGAACGGTCTCTCAAGATATGCGTGGNAACGGTCTCTCAAGATATGGGTGGTTCAAGCTTGGCCAATCGGCCTGGGGGGAGGTTTCGAACTGACCAATCTGGGTGACCTTTGAAAGTCTATATAAGTTGGAATTAATAAAATAAGAGGTTTTGCCACGCTGAAGACCTGGACTTCTCTCTGTTAGCAGTTCAGCAGCGACATCTAATCATCTTGGCCTTCTCTGGACTTGCTCCAACAGGTCAATGCCCTTCCAGTGCTGGGGACCCCAGTGACTCCAGATGGGGCCTCACCAGAGCAGAGCAGGGGGGCAGAATCCCCTCCCTCACCTGCTGCCCATGGTGCTTTGGATGCAGCCCAGGACACAATTGCCTTTCTGGGCAGTGAGTGCACATTGCTGGCTCATGTCCAGCCTCTCATCCACCACCACTTCCAAGTCTTTCTTGGCAGGGCTGCTCTTGATCTGTCCATCCTCCAGCTTGCATTGGTGCTGGGGGTTGCCCTGGCCCAGTTGCTGCACCTTGCCTTTGTTATCGTCGAACAACAGGAGATTGTCGTGGGGTGGGAAGAGCCAGCAAGGGTGTTCTACAATGTCCCCTTGCCCGAAGGCAGGTTCAGCTGTCCTTAAACTCTTCCTTATTGTGCAATCACAGCCAGTGCAAACAAATATCTAACATATTTTCTTGCAACAAACCCTTCAAGTTGGATGGGATAAAATTGGTTCATGTTAGCTCCTTTGCCCTTAGAATCTTCTGCCCTCCCTGGCTGGCAGCTATAAGCAAATGTCCCACACTGCCTTGCCAGGGCCATGGCTTTTGCTTTCCCTATTAAACTGGCTTTATCTCAACTCATGAGTGTTCTCATTTTTACCCTTCTGATTTTTCCCTCATCCAACTAAGGGAAATGAGGGAGTGGCTAAATGGGGCTGAGTTGCTGACCTGAATAAAATCAGGAGAGAGATCCATCATATTCCAAAACTGTCAGATAATTAACATTTCCTATCTCAGACCAGCAGGAAACAAGGTGTCCTGAGGATGGGTACAGGCAAGGGATCAGTACATCTCATCAGGACCTGGCCAGGAGGTGAAGAGTGGAAAGATTTCTGTTTAAAAAGTTTATGCAGCAAATACAGAGAGAGAGGATCAGCAGAGTGAAAATTTCAAGCCCGTGAGTCTGTTTGCCCAATGGAGTTGCAGCACTTCTGAGCATTTGAGCTGCCTCAGCACTGAATCTGGAAAAGGCTGGTTTAAGGTACAGGCCTTTTGCTTAAGGCAGTGAGAAAAAGCAATGGGAGAATTTTCATTTCCTGATGGCGGTGTCATGTGAGTCTCAGTGTGTAGCTGTCTGTTTGGCACGGCTGCAGCAGTCCCCATCTGGCTGCAACGAGGAGGATGTGCACCTGTGCAGGGGTGCAGCACTTACCACCTGGAGCTACCTTTTGTCCAGCAGAAGACAAAGAGGTGGTGTAAAATCTAAAAGCAGAGGTTTGAGAAAGAGAGGCTAATTCTGGGGGAGACAGCAGTGATGAGACTTGGACTGATAACATCAAGGTGACTCATTCCTTGTCTGGATCTTTTGTTTTTTTGAACTATGTCAGTGTGAGAACTGGCATATCAGAGCTCAATCCTGAAGAATTGCTTCATGAATACAGTTATTGGAGATGGATACAGAGGATTTGCTTCCTGCATCATATCCTGCTTTTGAAATTGCTTTGCAATGTCCTCTATATGGCTTCACATATATTGTACTGTGGACCCTTTCCTAAAACAGTAGCTCCTTAGATACAACCCAGATCTAGTCCTGATCATTAGCTCCTCTAAAATGGTGCAATAAATTCCAATTCCTCCCTTCCTTTACACACTGCACTTGTTGTTTTTCTGCCTTGAAATAATATTTTATCATTTTCTCATTTTTTCCATACTACCCAGCACAGCTGAATAACAAGCCCTTCTCCTCCAGCTCTTTGCCATGCCCTGCATAGTCTTTGACGGTTTTGATGTGCCTGGCAGCTAAGTGTTCCTCTCCCATTTATGTTGGGGGGTTGCTGTTGCCCCAAACAGAACTTGAGGGTCTTTTGGTTTTTTGTTTCTTGTTCCCACTTCTGCAGTGTTGTTTTGTGGTTAGGGGTCTCTTGCTGAAAAAGACTAATGAAAAGGAAAATTATTAGTAGTCTGTGAACAACAAAGTCCAGCTGCTACACTGAGGAGTAGGTGCAGTTTATGAGGTGCTGCAGAGGCTCATCTATGACATTTCATATTACATTTTAACTTCCAGTTATATTGAGAGCCCCAGACATGCAATGGATTTTGTTTGCCTTCTGCTTAGATGCTTGAGTAGAGTTTGAAAGCATTTCTTGGAGCAGAATTAGTTAGTTTCTGATACACAACATCCACATTTGACCTGTCGTTCCACGCGCAGACTTTGACCCCAGGAATAAAATAACCAACTACCTACTGAAAGATAACAGGTCTGTGGAATCTCATGACATCACAGAACAGGACTAAAGGATGGAAACTGTTGGAAGAACATCTCGATCCCATAAAATCCCTTTTCTAGGTCTGGGCATTCTCTGCAGATGATGCTGGCTTTAGCAGGGAGTGTAGAAAATAGGATGAAAGAATAGCCAGGTTTTTATTGACACAAGTCTAATTTTGAGGGACAGTTCTGACCACATGGCATTTTTTCAAAAAGGTTTGATGGAGACTGTTTCCAGTGTCCCTGTTTCTTTGGCGTGGTTGTTGGGTGGCAGTTCAGGTTTTACCTGAATGGGCCCTGTTCCCAGTCACTCTTCTCCTGTTTGCCTCTGGGGTCAGATTACCCTCTTGCTACTTTTAACTCCCCAGAGATTTGTTCTCATCTTTAGGCTTTGGCTGCAAACAGTGCAGGTTATACATAAATTGTAATGAGAACCACAGAAGTTTGCTCAGGGTAATGCAAATGCAAAATTCAATAGGTCATGAGACACCAAAAACCCTCACAAAAAACCTTTGAGAGCTGCCCACTTGTCTGGAGTTTCTACCAATAAAGGATGGTTTAAATCCTCCGTTCCTTTTCAAGCTGACTACTCGGTAAAATCTATTAACACTTTGCTGCACTTCACATCAGGGAGCTGGAGAGCCAGACTTTGTCACATCTGGAACTTCATGTGCTGTCTAGCAAATTCTTTTCTTCAAAGTGAAAACTGAGCTGAAAATTTCCCTTAGACAGCTGAGTGTACTGGAGAGTATGATATAATCCTGAGGTCTTAATAGAAAACTGATAATGGCAGCCTGTGGCATTACATAGGAAAATGTGAAAAACTGAACATCACTAAAATCTGTAAGTAAAAGCAGTGAGAAATCTGAAAGAAAGTAAGCACAAAACTGAAAGTTGCAGTGAGGCTTATATTTGATTCTGTAAATTGAATCATACATGGTTATAAAATTGTCTAGAAATAACAAGTAAGAATGGCATGTTGATGAGAAAATAAAATATCACTAAAAGCGATCTCAATTTTCAAAAAAGCAAGGAGAACTTAATAGTAAGAAGAGAAGACCTGACCAATGATTTGCCATTGGCTTCAATGGCACCTAGAGTTGTTTCTTGCTCTGTAATTGGAGAAATTAAAACCAGTTGTGGTAACAGCACACTGCTCTCAGCTCCCTCTGCTTCCTCACCATCAGTCATGGGTGTCCAGCATTCCAGGGCAGAGTTACTTGCAGTAGTCCTGGTAATCTTAGCTCCTCCAAGATGTCCAGTTTCTTTTGAGACCAAAAAAAAAATAAAAGTCATCTGTGAGCAGCCTGCATTCCAGATCTCAGTGTTCGGTGCGCAATTGTTTCTCTTTAGTTGTCACAATAGCTTTGGGTTCCTCTAGCCCCTGAGAAATATACATTGAATTTCTACACTCTTACTAAACAGGAGCTGGACAAATCCACAGGATTTGAATATTTGACCCAAAAACCTACTGAACTCAATTGGTTTTGACTGTTGTTTAATCTAAGTAGGACTGCTGGTTGAACTCCTGCTCTTACAGTGTTCATGTAATATAAAGCACATACTCCCTTATGTAAGATCAGAACATCTGGCGTTTTTTGATTTTATTGATGACATGGATGAGGGTATTGAGTCTTTCATTAGTAAATTTGCAGATGACACTAAGCTGGGAGCGTGTTTCGATCTGTTGGAGGGTAGGAGGGCTCTGCAGAGAGACCTGGAATGGTTGGATACATGGGCTGAGTCCAATAGGATGAAGTTTAACCAGTCCAAGTGCCGAGTCCTGCATTTTGGCCGCAACAACCCCCTGCAACGCTATAGGCTGGGAACAGAGTGGCTGGAGAGTGCCCAGGCAGAGAGAGACTTGGGGGTACTGGTCGACAGCCGACTCAACATGAGTCAGCAGTGTGCCCAGGTGGCCAAAAAGGCCAATGGTATCCTGGCCTGTATCAGGAATAGTGTGGCCAGCAGGAACAGGGAAGTCATTCTTCCCCTATACTCGACACTGGTGAGGCCACACCTTGAGTACTGTGTCCAGTTCTGGGCCCCTCAGCTCAGGAAGGACGTGGAGACACTTGAGCGTGTCCAGAGGAGGGCAACAAGGCTGGTGAAGGGCTTGGAACACAAGCCCTATGAGGAACGGCTGAGGGAGCTGGGGTTGTTTAGCCTGGAGAAAAGGAGACTCAGAGGTGACCTTATCACTCTCTACAACTTCCTGAAAGGTGGTTGTGGTGAGGTGGGGGTTGGTCTCTTTTTCCGGGCAACAACTGACAGAACAAGAGGACACAGTCTTAAGTTGCACCAAGGAAAATATCGGTTGGATATTAGGAAAAGCTTTTTTACAGAAAGAGTGATAAAATATTGGAATGGTCTGCCTGGGGAGGTGGGGGAGTCACCATCCCTGGACGTGTTTAAAAAGAGATTGAATGTGGCGCTCGGTGCCATGGTTTAGTTTAGTTGAGGTGTTAGGACAGAGGTTGGACTCGATGATCTTAGAGGTCTCTTCCAACCTGGTAATTCTGTGATTCTGTGATTCTTCTTGGACTGTAGGGAAATAAAATCAAAGCACTATGTGATTTGGTGGACTTTCTCCTGGTGATTTATTGGGTGAGATAGTGACCATCACCTGCCTCATGGCTGGATACAAGAACATTTGGACTAACTTGCCATCTCAAAATCTGGATCTTTATCTAGGGTTTATTTAAATATCCAAATCTTAACTATGCTGAAAAACTCTGTGTTATTTCTTTTTCCTTGTGATCTCAATGAACTTAAAATCCTACTATTATGAAAGGAAAGAAAAAGAAAGCAAGCAGATTTTATGTTTCCCTAGGATAGTGCCTTTAAACAGTAGCATTTCTAGGCTAAATTTTCCAGCAATGTGCTCCACTGCAGTACTTTAAGTTCCACATTCTGAGAAACTGAAATAAAAAGTTGAAGACTGCTCATATAGACATTATTTTTACCCGTTAAGTCACTGATTTTTCCACATTAATGACAGGATAAAAGATATCGGGCTTCAATTCAGATTATGACAGTATCTAATGTCTTTTCCACATACAACTTCGAACTAGGAGATTTCCCCTCTTGTTTTCATGGGAATTTTGTGAATTCCAGTATGTATATTTTTCCAGCTGTAGTATTTTATTTGAAATTGGAAATTGCTAGTTGAAATATCACCTTTCCTATGGAAAAGTTGCTACTACTAAATCTTAGCAACATAAATTTATTTGAAGTACTCAGGTTGGAGTGTATCTATGCATAAAGTAGTGTGCTATAACAATCCGAAGTCATTCTCCATAGGTGCCAACACCTGGATCTTGGCTTGTTTCCCCATATAGAAATCCATCACTGCAAATCTGAAGGGCAGAAGGGACTGTGTTGCATCTTTAGTCTAAGGTCACTTGAGGTAAACCTTTCTTTGTAAATCTATCTTCTGACAAAAAAACAGCCCTGTTGAAGCATCTACCTGGTTTTCTTGGGAAGGAGCGAATAAAAGCAGCTACTCTTACATTCACAGGGTTTACTTTTTATCCTCAGTCTGGAAACTGCATCTGGGGAAGCAGCTGACAATGGAAAATCATGGCCTACGTGATACACTATATACCATATACACTATATGCACTCTTTCCTGTTATAGAAAAGGTTTGTTACTGCCTACAAAAAGTAACCTAGCATCTTCCTACCTCAGTGAATCTGTAAGGGTGAGATTCTGCCTCGCCTTGCTTCTGTCATGGGGTTGTCTCCTTCTCCAGCTCCTCTGGTCTCACAGCAGTAGCTAAGCTTTCTGGTTTTGCCTGAAACCTCTGGCTAGGCTGGCAAAGAAGTGATGTTTCTTCCCACTGCCAGTCTGGCTGGCTGGTCCAGCCTTGGCTCCCTGCAGCTTTGGCAGGTTTCAGAGATTAGTTGGTGAAGTCTACCATGGGAGACTACCATTGTCCCCAGAGGTAGGGCTGTCAGGCCAAAAGCCGTTCAGCTTCTAAGCAGCTTGATGCAGAGATCCAGTCTCTCACAAGGGTGAAACTGAAGTGTGTGCACTGCACTGCCACCATGGGAACTGTACTGCCAAAACAGTGGCAGCCAGGCTGAGTGGAACCATGTGTCACCTCCTAAGCTGAGCAGTGAAGGCTGAAGTGCAGAGGTAAGTAAGTATAAGACTTACTGCATGGTTTTAAGCATTGGTGTGATCCCAGTAAACACTAAAAGGAGATAGGTGCAGTGAAGTTGAAGAACAATCTTGATTTAACCTGAACTGGTCTGACGTTTTGGTGACTGTTTAGGAGCAGTGCAATTTTCCTTCATGTTCTGGCTGAGCTATTTGGTTGCATTCAGCATAGCAGATGCTCTCATATGGGCTCTAACCTCATCTGAAAGTCAATAACTTCAAGAAGTTGAGGGCTTTGAAGGTTGGGTGTCTTGACACTAAAGCACATTGACAAAGAAGGACACATTGAGAAACTCTAGTGAAAAAGGTAGGAAAAATAATGCCAGATTTACCGTTTTATGGCTGTTCCAGCACACATTTTAGTCTATGACTTCTCCAGATGGCAAATATTTCTTGCTTATTCAGTGCAGCATGTATGTGCAGCATGCATATGCTGCATATATATATATGGATATATGAATATGCATATATGCAGTAGCTTTTATTCTCATTGACCACACCTCTAACTGTTCAAGCTTCACATTTTGTAAGCAGGCACAACACAGACTCTCCAAATGTTCTTTTGCTTTTTGCTGAAGTTCTGCATATTGTGCATACAGAGAAGAGAAATCTGATAGAATTTTGTCACTACCATCTGTAGCTGCCATACGCAACATTAAACTGAGTTAGTAATTTGTATCATCAGTTTTCATTCTAATTGCCACATGAAGACACAAAAATCCCGAAAAGAAAGCTATAGGTAAGTCTTTGAAGACCATATATCACCTGTTTTTCTCCCTCTCAGTTTCATCACTGAAGAACTATTTACCGTGTAAGTTACGATTTCACCAGTTGCCCTCTGCAAGGATGATCAATTTTTTTTTCTCTCCTCCTTGTGCCCACATAACAAAAACAAATACCCAAAGGAGCACTTTATTTGCCCATAAAGCTGACTAGTCATATTTTGTGTTATTAATCTTTGTGCTGTTGCTGGTCTCTGTTTAACTGTTTTGGAATTTTCATGATCAGCGACTTGGACAAGAACTAATGGACTCCAAAAGGATTATATTAAATGCTAAGAATAAGATAATGTACCATTTAAACAAACAAAGTAATTTTAGGGGCCTTTTGCTATGACATAAGGCATCTTTGACTATTTTGGAAAGAAAAGCTACCCCTAAATATAAGATTTTAAAAACAGATAATATAAAACTCCAAAGTAAACTCACCCCTCATTTTTGAAACAGTATCTGTCTTGAGTCAAGCTAGACAATTTCATAAGTCATCTTCATTTTTTGAAAAAGACATCTTAGAATGGCTGGCAAATCCAGTGATCCGATGGAAAGAATTTCTGGATGTTCAGCCAGTCTGATCCATTTGACATTTTATGCAAGAGAATAAAAACTGGTTTTCCCCCCATCACTACAGGCTGCTATTACAATCATTTCATGCAGATCTGGTTACACACTAACAGAAAAGTAATCAATGTATTGGAAGAAACGAATAAGGAAAACTATTTCTGTTTATGCAAAACTTCTGGAGGTGCAGTGCAGGTGATTTTCTGTTTCATTGTGCAGCTGGCCATAGATCCAAGTCAGCAGCACAGCATGGTGCAGCAAAACCCTCAGTAACGGCTCTTGCTGTTAGCCTGGAAGCCCAAATAACACTAGTTGAAACTAATTTGTCTCTAGAAGATCAGAGAAGTACATCCCCACTCTAGACAGCTCAGGGAACGGTGGATGTGTTGAATGGCCTAACTAAAAAGTAGAAAGATAGCACGTGGCTTCCTAGAGGCATTTCAAAAACTGCTTTTTTTAGGTGAGCTTTTAGGGGGTGTGTTGTGTGGGAGACATAGGGTGGGAAGAGGGTTTCATTCAAGGTATTTCATTGTGTCCTCCCCTCTGGGAGTAGACACATTTTTGGTTTCTTTTCAGAAGCCTTTGTACCAGCAGGACCTATGATTCAACACACTAACCTGCAATTTCTGGCACCATCATGGTTAGTGACTCTTCTGATGTCTTCTCTGCTAGGTTCTGACTTACCTTGCTGAAAGATCTGTGAGCTGGCTGCAGTGTCCTGTGAAAAATTCCAATCATGCACTTTATAAAGTGCACAGTGTCTTGTCTTGCCTCAACTTTTCTCCACCAACCTTTTGAGGTCTAATTGTATCAGATGGAAGTAGCTGATGCTTTCAGACTCAAGACAGACTCAGTCACACCTTGGGTGTCACACACAACTTGGGTGACACAAAAAACAGCTTGACCCTTTTGGCAGACAAAGGTGATGAGGAGAAAGAGATGGAGAAACTGAAGATATTCCTTGATCCCCAACCCTGGCTACTTCTGGTAGCTGATGGAAAATATGTGATTCTGAGAACAATGGCAAGCTGTACACCTTGAGTGTACAAGCCCCCAGTCACATTGTCGCTACTCAACAAATGTAGTGGATGAATTCAAACATTTGCATGTTCAATCTCCATTACATTGTGAGGTCTTTCTGCTCTATGCCTGCAGCTTTCTCTCCCTCAGGATTCAAATGCTGCTGACTCTCCACTTCTGACTTCTTTTTCCACTTGGCCTCCTAGAAACTCTAGTTAAAGATCTTTCCTCCAGGTCATGCACATTGGATTATATTTTAGAAAAAATAATGACAGGATAATGACCAATCCCAAATCTCAAAACCAACCCCTACATGGGTTCTATCTTACTACTGAGCGAAGTTCTTGCTCCAGCACTTCAACCAGTCACAGCTACTAAGTCAGCCTTTTCCTGTACAACAGAAAGGGTGCCAGTGGCACACACCACGTGCATCTCTGTAGTTCTTCCTGAAGGACCAGGTGGAGGGCATGATGAAGCAGGATGGGGGACCTACATGGAGACTAGAATCTTGGATATAGGAACTGCAAGGAAAAACAACAGCCAAAAAAGTTACATCCAGAAAAATTACTGCTTCAGTGTCTGTTGAGCAGAGCTGATGATACTTTTGACTCTGATTAAGGAACTTCTGTTTTGCAGTTAAATTAACAAGTAATGAAGACTCTGATGAGGGCTGGTGGGGCCCTGACTTCAGCCAGGTAGAGGAAAGGGACAACCTGGTTTACTGAATTGTGTGGATTCAATGGCCTGACACATCAGTCCCACAGAAAGATAAAGCTCTAGTGGACACTGGTGCATAGCATATCCTAGTGACATTAGATTACAAAAAGGCAGAATCCACCTGTATTTCCGGAGTGATGGGAGGATTCCAAGACCTGTCTCTGCTGGAAACTAGGCAAGCCTAACTGGGAATGAGTGGTGAAAGCACCCCATAAATAAAAGCCCAGAGGCTCTGTACATCTTTGGCATAGACTGCCTCAGAAGAGGAACTTCAAGGAACCAAAAGTGTTCCAGATACCCCACCTGGAGTACTGTGTCCAGCTCTGGGGTCCTCAGCCCATTAAGGAAATGTGTCTGTGGGAGTAGGTCCAGAGGAGGGCTATGAAGGTTGGTCAGAGGGCTGGAACACCTCTCCTATGAAGACAGACCAAAACAGTTTAGATTGTTCAGCCTGGAGAAGTGAAGGCTCTGGAGAGAACTTAGACAGCCTTCCAGTACCTAAAAGGCGCCTGTTATAAAGGTGGGGACAAACTTTTCTTCTCCTTAATAACTAGAGTATTAAAAATAGCTAGAAACAGCAGCTTGTTTAGAAGCAAGAGGGATTGGGACTCAGGGGTAAGGATTTGTGGGTATAAGGGGGGGTTCCTAGGTAGGTCTTATGTTTACAGGTGCTTTGTGGCTGCCATACCCCAGTGAGCTGTGGGGGTACAGAGGACTTCAATGAGACAGGGTTCACTTACTGCTCCTGTGGATGCTGTCAGTGTATGTGCCATATATTTGAGACATGCAGGACCTTGTGTTAACTGCTGTGATCTGTGCAAACATATGGGACTAAAGTCCACAGTCCTCTCCTTCAACATAGAAGAGATTTTTAGTTAATGTAAAAGACATGAGAGGGAGAATCCAAATAAGCAGTTGTCTAAGGAGGGCAGTTGGCTATGTAAAGTTCCTGCACAGCAGCCAAAGCACAAACTTGGTGATTTTAATTTTTGCACAGATGGGCTCTGAACCCTTGTTACCACCTATTTTGGGAGATATTAGTCTACTAGACAAATCTCTTTAACAACATCCTTGTTAATGCATAAACTACTTTCTGGTAATCACTTTTCCAGTCTTACTTTTTAGCTCATAGACAGTAGCAAGATGCTTTTGCAGAGTTTCCTGATTTTGTCTGCTTCATGCATCCTTGCAAGAGATCCCAGAGTGAGTTTACTGCTTGTTTGGAAACCAGAACAAAAATGTAGAAATTCAGATTCCCTTCCAATTATGCTCTCTTCCCAGTGAGTGCCGGTGTACATTTATGCTTCATTTGTAGTCCTCTGTGTCTCCAGAGAACAGGAGTGTGAGCAGGGATGCAGATGTCATGTTACCTGTTCTGCTGATGAACTTCTCTTGCCAGCTGTGAGCCTGCAATGGGGATTCCCTGTCCAGCTTCAGTGGAAAGCACACGGACTAGTGAGGCCATGAACACAGCATGTATTTGAGAGTGACAATCATGATGAGAGCACTGAATGACACACTGTCAGAGCTCTCCAGTAGTACTGCTTACTGCCACTGCAGTGAAATGGATCTTAGAGGAAAAAGCCAAGCCCCTCAGACTTTATGTCATTGAAATGTGCTACCTCCTGGCATCTTCAGTTATCTCCTTAAAGTTTTCGAAGTATCATCTAATTAGCTGCAACATAACTATGATGAGAATCAAAGAGTAGTTCTGCCCCTGGGCTTCTTGACTGTGTATAACTCCAAAAAAGTACACTGAGTAGAGCCACAAAGTAATATGTGTAGGATGAGTTGTGCCAGTGGCATAATGTCTTTGCAGACACCACCCTTGGGTTACTTGGGTACCTACATAGCCACCTCCAGCCTTACTTTGACAGCTCTAATGACATTTGAGTTTGCATATGAATGTTCTGCTAAAAAGGGATAAATTTCTGAACTGGAACAGAGAAAAAGAAGAGTGTGCAATGGATGCCATGAGTGTTTGATCCTGTTGGGTAATAGTTGAAAGAATGGTGCAGATCAGGAGTCAGGCTACCAGACTGCAGCCGCTGCATGGATATGTTAACCTTCCTCCCCCCGCACTGCTTGAATCAGCCCTTGTCAGACTGCTCTGGCAGTCTGCAGGGTGTCTATGCTGGGGGAGAGAAGCTGTGTTTGCCTGCCCAACTTCTGGGAGAAGGGGCTCAGGGGAGATGGGCATTGTGAGGCTGGGCATGTGGTGATGTTGTGGGGTGCAGCTGAACAGCTCCAGGAGCTGTGCTCTGCACTCCTGTCTGCGGTGTGTGTGTGCAGACACTACGCTGCCTTATGTTGATTTGTAACTACAACAAGCATTTAAAAAGCATCTTCATTTTTTTTGTTTAAAAAAAACCCAAACTGTATCTGGTGCAATTCCCAGCTGAGTAATGGGCCCACTGAGCATGGTAAAAAATACCACCCTTTGAGGGTGTCAGAACAGCCAGTGCCTGTCAGCTACCGCTGTTCACTAGGGTGCCATGTACAAAAATAAAAATGACAGTCATCATACTTGGTTGCACTGGCCTTGGATTTCCTCCCAGCCCACAGATTCAGGAAGTTCTTAGGTTATGGTAATATAATTTTTCTATTATTGATCTTATTTGGCACAGATATATTAGTTACACAAGTAGCTCCAACTTCTTCCCTAGTTAGAGGTCCGTTTAGTGTCTGGTCAACATACATAAGGGAAAGTTACAGTTTGATACAGACTTCAGTTAAAACCCAAGATCTCAGCAATCTAGGAAATACAAATTTTGCGAGGACCCTGGAAGCAGGACTGCATATACAACCAAACTGAAATGGAAACAGTAGAAGTGAGGCTTAGCAAGTAAGGAAGATGAGTAAAGGGAGATGTTTTAAAAGAATTGTGGAATACAAACAGTATAGTAGGGGAATATCAGAAGAGGGAAGACTGCAATAAAGGAGAAAAATCTGTTTGTCTGTGGATATGTCAAGCAGAGAAAAGATCATTGGTCTTTTAGTTATCAGAAATAGCATTTTGCTACAGTGGAAGGGTTGGATGAAATTGAAAAGGTGGGACATAATAAAAACAGATTTTTTTTGTCCCAGCCCACTGATGTTGACTCAAATTCTGGTATGGCCCACTGGTTTTGTTAAAGGTTCCAGTTTTTGATAAAGAAACGCAACAAGATGTACTTCTCCAGCAGTAACTCCTTCCTTGTAGATTGAGATGCTTAGTCAGAGCACAACTGGTTTCGTTTCTCTTGGCCTCCGTAGACACTGACGGGATGATGCCATCAGTGAGTCAGAAAGCTCAAAGATATAGTTTGGGGTTAATGTCTGTGTTGTTCAATATACATAATATTATAATTGGTTCAATTCTTTTAAAAAAGGTTCTTACACTTTCTGTAGTCTCTGTGGTGTGACTAAGATAATTAAATATATTGAATGGGAGTTTGCACATCTATGCTGTGATGTGTTGCAATATCCTGAAAAAGTCCCCTTCTTGTGCAGGGCACAGCCTGCTTCTTGAGCCCAGAGAAGATCACTGTTCTGAAGAGATGATTGCCTAAGGGCAAGACAGGGCCTGTGCCAAAGAGGAAGAAGCTGGTCCAGAGAGCTCTTGTGTGGTGCACTGGAACTGGGTCTGAGTCCCACAGCAGCAGACAGCAGTGGGAAAGCAAGCTGGAGTGCAGGACCCTGAGAACATAGCCAGTGATTCCTGCCCAGGGGACCAAGAGCAGACCCTCCGCAGCCAAACCCAACAGACCCTGGGACTGCAGATTGTCTTGACAACAGATGGATATACATGTTTGCTCTTAGTCTGAAGACTGGTCACAGTCCTTGTCAAATCCCCAAAAATGCTGCCTTCTGCCAGCAAGCATTACTACTGTTTTATCTGGATCGAACCAAGAGTATCAGACTTTCATCCAGACACTGGGGGCCACTCTGAATTTACACTGGAATAACACCAATGTTACTGAGGTCAGAGTCTGGCAGTGGGTGAACAGAAACAGAAATAGCTGTATATCATGAAAGGGAGACAAAGAAATTTGTCATGAACTGTGATGTGACAGAAAATCTAAGAAGGTTCATGAGAGTAGAAGGACTCAAAATATATTTTGTCTTCTTTTAAAATACTTTTATGACTATATAATTTAATACACAAAATATGTATTTATTTATGTTTATTATTTGAGCTTTTATATATCATTAGAAGAGGGAGCCCAAGCTTTCGAGATTAAAAAGCTGCATAAATCAAACATGCATACTAGATGTTTTTTGGAAGAATGTTTCAACACCATTGTCTGTCTTCTGCTTCCCTGAAGGTGTACAGGGTAAAAGGGTGGTATGGTCCAGCTAATAAAAAATATGTGTGTCAGAGTAGAACCCATGGATTAAATATCTTAGGGCCTGTGTAATTCAATTCAGGACAAGAAATATATTATTTATATTTCTGCAAGGTAAATGCAAATAAAACTACGTGTTGGCAAGGATTTCTAATTTAACTCTAGGCCTTTCAGAGTAAGACATCTTCCCCCCCACAAGCAGAAATTAGAAATGAAGGTAAAAATAGGGCTTAAAGTTTATTTTAAGAAAGAAAAATAGCACATAGAAGGATAAGTGAAAGCTCTCAAATACAGAGAGACAGTTTTTGAAATTAATCCAAAAATAAGAACAGATTAGATTGTATTACTCTGCCAAAGGGACAAGTTCATCTGTTGTTGGACAAAAGACTCAATTCATTAAAAAGTACTTATGTGGATACTGATATTTTTGATATTTCACCCTCTACACTGGAGTAAAGACGGTGATTTTCTACCTGATTTAAATTTGAAAAAGGCACTTTTGTGGCATAGAAGATACATGAGAAAGCTAAAGTAAAACATAAAGAAAATAGACTTTAATATTGAATTAGAATGCTTCAGCCTTTTAGTAACAGGAGGATGTCAGTAACAATGTTTGAGTGGGAATGGGTCCAGGCCAGAAGTGTCTTTTTCTTCTTTCCTCTTGTGATTGCAAATTACTGTCCTTTCAACCATAAGCAAAAGCAAGAGAATCATGAGAATGAGAGGCCCATGCCTGCTTTGAAAAAAAAACTGTCTTCCAGAAAAGCCCTTATCATAGAGTTGATCAGCATGGATAGGATGGGAAGCTATTGCATAGGAACAGGAGTAGTGTGAAGTACATCCTGACTGTGCCAGGATCTCTACTCGCTCTTGGATTGCTATGCTGGCTCTTGCCAATAAAGCCGTCTGCAAGGGTGAGTTCATCTGTGGCATGCAGGTGGGAGCAGAATAGAGGTCAGTGAGCAACAGGGAGAGAGATGTTGTTCTGGGGACACTTCTGTAGATCAAGGTTACTCATGCAGATGGTAAAGCTCTTTTTAAATGCACACTTCTAGTATCTCTAGTCTTTTCTGATGGTCAGCAATTGTGCCAGGTGTGACAAACCATGTCTTCTTTCCTCCATTAAGGAAGGAAGGAATATAAGCAGTTTTTCCAACTAACACCTTTATGAATGGCCTGGAGGAGACTGACACTTTGTAAACCATGATTCATAGAGGTAGATTTGCTTAAGCTGGTTTTAACTGTAAATTCCCTGTATACTCCTCTGCCTTTGTCTTTGAGTTTCTTAGGACCCAGAGTAGCTTTTAAGAGAGAGTCTCAATAGGAATGCCATCATCAGTCCAAACTGAAGGTATTCGAAAGTAGCCCTCAGTTTTGACCTCAATGTAGAGACACAAACTTTTCAAAGGTCTATGTTTTTACCATGTTCTTTACATGTTGGAATTTGTTTGGGATATGAAGTCTAAAGAGTTATACTAATGGGCTTAAAAGTTCCAGCCCAATTACACATGACCAGTTCCCTGTCCTAAATAGAAATTCTCAGAACACACCTAGAGATAAGGTCTTATAAAAAGCAGGAGACAGAAGTAGCACCATTGAGGAGTGGCACAGATGCTTCCCTGAAGAGTAAACCATACTCAGTTGTCTAAATACAATTATAACATAGGTAATAAAAAAAATAAGATCATAGTGAAGGTAAGCATAACCAAATAGACCTACAGAATATACTTCTGAGTGTCCTGTTCATTTTTGTAAACCTGAGAATCAGTACTACCCCTTTTTTAGCATGTAAATGACATTAAGACATAATTTTGCATTCTTCTTTCCTCTGACTGCCATTTCTTTCTTTTTTAGTTCATATAAATTTATTAATATAAAATTACTCTCTTTCAGAACCATTCCTACAACACGGTATGTTTTGTGCTAGCCATTTAACTTTAGCGATAACACCTGGAGGCACCCTCAAACCAGCTAATTATGGTTTAGTCCCATCACCTTTTACAGCTGGCTGCCCTCCTTGTTCTTGTGTCCTCCCCATCTGCTTTCTAGATCTCTGGGGTTGAAGCTTGTTCTTACAAACGTTTCTGCAATAGCATCCTATAATGTGTGTTTTGGTTGCTAATGCTGTATTCATTTAGGGCATATTATATACATACATATATATATATATATATATATATATATATATATATATGGTCTACACAATCACAAGTGCAAAGACATGCTTATTAAAAGCCTTTCCTTAGCTTGTCATGATATAAGATGAATTAACTGCTGAGCTCTGTAAACTGACTATGTCATTCACCTGTAATCAGAGAAATATCAATAGTCTGTGAAAGGGAAAGATGTGAGTAAGTTGAGGTGGAGCTGCTGGTAAAGGTTTGCGTGGGCATGAGGGGAAGGTAGAGGATTTTCTTCAGGTGGATGGGGGACAGCAGTTCAAAGTGAATGCAGAAGGCAAACAGAAGCTGGGAGGTTTTGTGGTGTGTGCTCTTGCAGACTATAGAAAAATATAACCTGTCTTTGCAGTTTAACAATTTGAGGAAGGCAGTGAAAGATAAAACATAATTGCATGAAGAAAACAATTGTGTAAGCAATTGAAATTCTGCTGAATTGATGGTTTCAAGAAAAAAAAAGGAGAAAACTTTTCTAAATGTATTGAACAGATCAGTGATTGGAAAACTACCAATATGGTGAAAAGAACACCTCTGGTGGGCAAGAAGCTAAGGAATGAGGAAAAAATCTGTCTTATTTTTCCAGTCAGTGTTCTTAAATTTCTCTAACAAGCACTATATATACTTGCTGATCCAGATTGTCTATGAAATAATAAGGATAGCTTTTGGTTTCTAGAATAAATGCCTGATGAGACTTTGGCAGCAGGAGCTGGGGCTCAATGAGAATCCCTGCTCAGTGATGCGAAGAGGTTTATGCAATGCAGCCATGAAAATGGACAATCTGCTTGATAAAAGATGTGCATGATCACAAGTAAAACTTCAAGTCCTAATATGCCAAGTAGAGATATTTCTTGGTTTCCTTGGGGTTAGTCTCTCACCTTGCAGAAATCCATCACTGCTTCACACAATCAGGCTCTAAGTGTTCTGATGGTGGGTAAAACTATAACTGAAAATGTAGTTGCTGTTTGATGAAAAATAAATGCCATCCTGCTGAGAGCAGTTACAGCCTTGGAGTCAGCAGCACTTGGAAAGGATGTATTACCCTTATAGCTGTCTTGAAATATCAAGCAACGTAGGAGCTCCTGGGGATTAATTTAGAATGGAAGCTGCTCGGAGGCACTGGCACTTGCTCTGTCTCTGCTCTACCTATTACACCAGAACTCAACCAGTGCCATTAGTTTTATGTCTTGAAAATATTTTTCTGGCTCTTCATGTGATCTGCAAGGTTGTTTTGTACCTAAGTAGATGAAAGAGCTGGACTGAGCTATTCAGAAGAAAAAACTGATAGCATTCAGTAAACTGTGCCCAAAATTTTTGTGTTCTATCCATTAATTGCTGAGTAATAATAACATCTGTGGTAAGGATGTATTATTCTACCCAGTTTCCAGTTGCAGAGCTCAAAATTTTTCCTAATTCTCAGTGCTAACTTCTGCCATTTGGATTATGAGATAATGCACTGAAAAAATGAATTCTCAAGTCTTATGGATCTGCATTTCATAGCATGACAACAAAAGTCAAGAGTGGTTTGATTGTAGGTGCCAATAGAAAGATGTCTACATGAAAGCTGTTTCCTCTCAACTTCGTAGTATATGGAGGTGAGGAGAATTCATCAAATCCAGCCCAAGCCTCTGGTGTATCCAGTGTGTTAGATCAATGACTGTGGTTATTGCTTCTTTTTTTTTTTTCCACTACTCTTTCCTCTGTGTATGACCCAGTGCTGTTCTGGTCTTTAAATTTTGTGTGTTGGTTTAAAGCATCAAGCTGCACAGTTCATTTCTCAGGCTTTCTTCAGTCTTTCAAAAATAATGTTATTTATTTATATTTGCCAAGCAAGTGGGGTGGGGTGAGGACTTAGTGAGACAGAGAAGACTGAGTCAGTCTTACCCTCTTAAAAGCAACATTTAAAATTGTTTTGTAAAGTGGATTCTTTCAAACCAGGCCACTGTCTCTGTGCTCAGACTCAGTAGGTGTTGAAAGAAATTTTCACTTCCATTTTACATCAAAATAATTTCACTGAAGAAACTACAGGGTACTATTTATTATTTTGTTGCCATTTTTCCTCGTGTTAACTCTGTAGTGGTTAGAGTGATGTGTGGAGTACGTTCCCATCTCTCACTACATTGGGATGTGTGAACTGGTGAGAAAGCTGGGAAATTCTCTTTTTCTTTGTGCATGGAGATACCATTTTACATATAATATTTTTCCTCCTCTGGGAAAAATATCTCATCTCTGTGCATCTTAATTTCTTGATTTTTCTTAAGCTGATGATATTGGCAGTCAAAGACAGAGAAGAAAAAACAAATATCTAGAGGTGTGAGTGAGGATTTAGCTTGATGCATTTGACTTTCCTTTTCCTGGCTTCCATATTGATTCCTGAAGGAAGCTATTACTGGAAGAGTAGGGAAGTGGAGGGGAGCCATGTCTTAAAAACATTTATTATTAGATATAGAAGCTGAACCCACATAATACCTGCCCTTGATTTCTGTAATATTAAGTGAAAATTCTGACAGTATTTGAAAATGAGTGATTAATAACACGGCACTGGTTAAGAGGCAGCAGACCAAGTATGGATAGAGGCTATATTGGTTTTCACTGCCAGTGAACTTCTTTGCTAAGTTTGACATATCTATTATTCCAGAGCTGAGATAATCCTTACAGTAAAAGCTGGGATTCTATAAGCAGAACTATTTAAATCAAGATTATTTTTGTTTTTCTGTATTTGATCCAAGACTGGAGAAGGGGGGGGAGCAGCTTCTAGAAACTCAAATGCCAAGCTGGTGATTATTCTGTTTCTCCTTGAAAAGTATGCCAAATTCTTCTATCACACAAGCTTTCTGTACTGCTTTTTCTACACCATTGCTTTCAGACCATATATGTTATGGCAGAGAATCAAGTGACTTCAGTGAAAGCAGGACCAAGAGGGAGAGGGTGGAGTGAAAGGTTACAAGTTCACCAAGAAGCAGTTCAAATCAAATTGAATCATAGCATCTCAAAGTAGTTATTTAGCATAACCATGTTGTCGCTAAATTAATCACCCTGACTGATAATCCAATGATTCCCAGGCTGCCTTTTTATTCCCTGCCTTGATGGACACTTTGATGTCCTAAAATTTGTGATGTAAATTACATGAGAAGTTTCATCTAAATGGTGTCACTGAGAGAGCTTGGTGGAAAATGAGGGGAAAGACTATGTTCAAGCCATAAAGGATGTTGCAGTAGGTCCTGGAAGAGAGGACAAAATACATAATTTTTAGCTCTCTTGAGTACTTCTTGCACCATTTCCCTGTCTAATATCTAGTCATATGGTGTGATTCTTGGGCTGTCCTGTGCAGGGCCGGGAGCTAGACTTTGTTGTTCCTTGTGAATCCCTTCAAAATCAGGATGGCTATGATATAGGTTTCACAGAGGTCAGTTTGTTTTCTATCTATGGGTTTCACAAGAGGCAAGGTTCACACAGGGTTCTTGCATCTACCATCTGCTGCCTTCCTCCATGGATAGATTGAGTGCCTTTGCAAAAATAACTCAAACCATCTTTTAAACATAAATAAAAAGTTGCACGACAGAAAAAAGATAAGAGGAAAATTTGGACTTGTAAATCTCATACATGGGTTGAATAGCACTAAGCATTACATTTGTTTCTGCAAGCATATGAACTAACTTCTTTTTTTAGTAGTATTTTAAATAATAAGTGTTATGACTTTCCTTTTTTATCTCTTGTTAAAATGCAAGGAACCCTGACTTGGAAGAAAGCATTTTCAATGAGCAAGCTGGCCCTGCCAAGCTCTTGCTGTTCACAGCCCTCGTTGTGGGTCAGTGGGTTGTACTGTAGCAGCACCTCTTGCCGTGGGCTGTGTCTGCTGATCACTGGAGTGGAGTGTTTTCCCTCAGGGGCAAATTGCTTCACTTGTCTTTTGTTCATTTGAACAGCAACTTTCTCCCCCCAGCCCACTCCCTCCTCCCCCAGGGAAGCTGCAGGGAAAACTTGAAAGAATATCTCCATGTGTTTCGTAATGCTTTCTTCTTTTGCTGGCTGGGATCATAGCCAGATATCATGTAATAGGTACAAATTAGACCTTCTGATACAGCAGAGTGCCCAGGTGGCCAAGAAGGCTAAAGGCATCTGGCTTATATTGGAAATAGTGTGGCCAACATGACCAGGGATGTGATTGTTCCCCTATATTCACCAGTGCTGAAGATGTGCCTTGAGTGCTGTGTTCCGTTCTGGGCCCCTGACCACAAGAAAGACAAGAAAGAGGTGGAGCCTGTCCAGGGAAGGGCAATATAGTTGGTAAAGTCTGGAGCACAAGTCTTGGGAGGAGAGTCTGACGGAGCTGGCGTTGTTTAACCTGGAGAAAAGAAGGCCCGGGGGGACCTTATCACTCTCTACATACACTCTCTTATACAGCTCCCTGAAAGGAGGGTGCAGGCAGGTGGGGGTTTATCTCTTCTCCCAGGTAGCACAAGCTAGAACAAGAGGAAATGGCCTCAAGTTGCACCAGGGGAGGTTTAGATAGGATATTAGGAAAAGTTCCTTCACTGAAAGGGTTGTCAAGAACTGGGACAGCCTGCCCAGGGAAGCGGAGGAGTCACCATTCCTGAAAGACATTCCCCTGGGGACTCGTTTTAGTGGTGGATTTGGCAGTGCTGGATTAACGTTTGGACTTGATCTGAGAGGTCTTGCCCAACCTTAATGATTCTGTGAAGTGAGACCCCAGCATCTTTGTGACTGTTGAGAAAATCAAGTATTGACATGTGTTCTACAGGAGATCTGAGCTTCTTGTTTCTGCTTTTAACTTTGAAGCTATGGCGGGCAAGCTGAATGTGCCTTATGAACCTACAGCCTGATTCCTACTGCTGTTGCTGCTTGTCATGCTTGGCTATCATGCACTGACTGCCATTCACTGAAAGCTGATTTTTTTTTTTTTCCGTGAACTTTGGCCAGCTAAAACTGTAATGTTAATTTTGTGCTTATTCCTGGAGGCAATATAGCAAGTGCAAAGTGAAAACCTTTGGGGACAGACTGATTTGGAGGCAGATAAAGGCCACCTGTATGGCTCTTGGTGCTGGGATGCAGTGGCCTGTTCAAACATTGCCAGTGTGACTGCAGTGCTCATGGACAATGACAGTGGAGACAGCAAAGGCTGTGGCCATATCCCATTTACATGATCTAGGGCAGGTTTTAGTAAGGAATAGAAAGCTCAAAAAACTTGTCCGAGTCAGTTACTGTCAGGATCAATTACAGGACTGGTTATGGGAATATGGGATGATGGGAGAAGGAGGGACAAGAGTAAGAGGCTTGACAAGTCTCATGTGGGTTTTTTTTTTCAAATCAGCAGATGTAAAACATGTGCTATTAAGATGTGAAAGGCTTGATATTAACACTGGGATGGAGACAGACAGTGAAGAATTAATTTTGATTTGGAGAGAAACTGGGATCCTGCCCAATTTGACTTTCTGTAGGCTGAAATCAGGAGTTCTCCTCCATGTCCTATCCTTCCCAACCTCCCCATAAGTGTTAAGCCAAGAGCCAAACTTCAGTACCAGAAGTAAGGAATCTACCTCTGGCGGTGTCAGGTATGAGCAGATGTTGATGTCTGCTGCCTTTGTGATCTGATGCTGGAGTTTTTCATGGAAATATTTTTTTCTGAAGCATATCACAGTTAAAGGACAATGTTTGTTCAAGTTAGAATGTGTGGGCACTGCTGCTGAGAAGGAATTAAATGTAGAAGTCTCTGAAGATACTCAATCACTTTTTTTCCCCCTATATTCTTGCCTAGAGCTTGCTTTAGTCTCTGCATGTTTTCACAAATGTTTAGGTTAGTATCTCAAAATGCACTGTTAATTTGGGTTCTGCTTGCAGCTCTAGGTACAAAAAGGGTCTTTGAGTTAAGGCAGACAAGCCAGTTATAAGAGCATAAGAAATGGTATGTATTACCTTTCATCATAATGTAATTAAGAGCCTACTAATAGTAATTTAGTAAAACTGTTTCTGCTTTGAAGCAAAAACAAATCACAATGGGACTGTCAGTCTTTACTATTACATAGCTTCAAACCCTATTAAAATCATGGGCTAATTCTACTGAGGTTAACTTGAAGTCTTATAGATTCTGATAAATGGAGATCTCTGTTATCAGTTTACTTCTTATTAATGAATTATATTTAAAATTTTAAATATTAAATATGAAGCAGGTGGTAGTAGTAAACAGAAGTTTGTACAAAGACAATAGATTTTAGTTTAAAGTTTGTCTTCCAATAGAAATATCACAATGCACTCCCTAATCATAGATTAGAGCCATTTTTTTTTTTAATTCTAAAAAAAAAAATTCTGATGATAATAAACATGTACATGAAATGGATTATGATACTATATTTGAAGACTATTTTTTTCATGACTAGGGCTTATTTGTTACTTCATTTTTATTACTAGGTCTAACTTTTTCTTAGGATCTGCACATGAAGTTACTTGTTACTTCTTATTTCCCCATCAATCTACAGAATATTTATTTTGCCAAGAAAGTTGCTCTGAGATGATTTGCCTTATGTAATTTAAATATCACATTGATTAATATGCTTGGATTGTTATTGGTAATGCTAACCCCAAACAGATCTTTTTTAATTCTTTTTCAACTGTTTTTTATATTTTCCAGTGTTATTATTTCTGTTGTTTTGACTCCTGGTGAGGAAAACTTAAATGACTCTCTTTTTCTCAAGTAAGCATTCAGGAAATACCATCGTATATTTGGCAAGATTTTAGGGGATTTGTTTTTATCCATGGATTTCTTGATCTCTTCACTTATAAACTCACCAGATTTGAAGCCTTAAATCCTTGGAAAGGAGTTTTGCCAGAAAATGTCAATATCCATAAAGAATGAAACAGGCAGTGGAGCAAATTGATGAATTCTGCTGGTACCAGCAGCTATTATCTGTACTGTTGGATATGAGAAAATCAGGAGCATATCCGTCCTAGAGAATTATGCTTGAAACAATGCGAAAAAGATATACTTGCTCTCTGCCAGATTCCAGTAATGCCAAATATCTGATTAGGTGAAGCCAAATTCAGATTTTGGTACCTATGGTGGGGCTTGAATTTTCAGAGGTTAAACATCTTGTGGTTTCTGGTGTCTTTGCACTGTAAACAAACGTGTGTCCTTCTGGTTGTGTATTACCATGTTAAAGCTAGAATGTAACAGAGTGAATGCTACCATCTGATGATATTTTCTTGAACTGTCATTCATGCTGGCTGCACATCTAGACTCTTACTTTGTAGATGGCAGCAGGGGCTGGAGTTCAGTGCATTTTCATTAGCTTGTATCTGGGGTGACATCTTTTCCAAGAAGGAAAGTTTTGCAGTTTGACTGTAGTTTGATTTGTCAATAGAGAGAAGACATTTCATCTCAGCAGTTCTAACTTAAAGAGTAGAGGTAAACAAAAAAGCCTCAAAGTAAACCCCACAGTGGCTGTGCTCAGTGGAGGTCTTTGAAGAAGACTCAGGCTACCTATTTAAGGTGTTGGAGGCAGATGGATGGGGAATGTGGCAGTTGGGTTTGGAGAACAACTCAGGATGGAATGCTTCCTGATCCTCACTAATTCAGAGTTTGCAGGCAGTTGTCTGGTGCATTTTGCTTCTCTAGAAGTCCCCAGAAGTCTCTTGGTTAGGCAGCTTAGCCAGAAGGGACAGCTTTTGAAAGGTTTGGTTTCTTGGATTATGTATGCAGTTTCCATAAGACAAGTAAAACCAAATCTAAAAACCTGGAAAGTTTAAGGAAGCAGAGTTGGGGTTTATCCTTTTCCAGTGGGCATTTTACCTTCTGTGAAGCAGAGCCTACCACTTACATTGTGTTGCAGCCTTCTGGTGGAGTGAACCTCAAGTTCCACAGTGAGCTCTGGCTGATTGCTTAAAAAAAGGATCAGAAAATGCATCAGCCATCACAAGTATAGGCCCTAGGAGGGTCTGTTGAGAAACATGTGTTATGGGTCTGAATCTCTTCAGTTTAACAGAATTTGAAGCCAGTGTTTCCATTTCATGCCTGGATGAAGGCTTTTACCACCTATTCGTCATCTCTACCTCCCCTGGTCAAGGTTTTCTATCAGCTAGGATAGCTGGGATAACCCAAGCTGCAGGTGGTTGAAAATTTGTATGGACCTGATTTTGGCTCCACAGAGTTCAGATGCTGTTGAAATGTCTGCAGTTTTCTTCCTGCATGTACCTAGGTAGTGCTCTACGTGTCAAAGCATTTGTGAATATCCTTCAGAGAGTGCAGAGATCCTGTATGCTTTTTCACAGGCTAGTGAATGTGTTTCAAATACTGCAATTACTTTTACCATGTCTGAATATTGCCCCTTGGGACATGTTAAGCTTTCCAAAAGTGCTCAGAGAAGATCCCTTCTGCGTAAGACAAAAGCTTTGGTGTGATGCCTCTTGTATTCATTGCTCCCAGTAAAATGCAGGTGCTGTCTAATGCACATCAAATTCTATCAGTATTTTTCAGTGGTGAAAGTTTGCTTTGCTGAGGTTTGGAAAAAAACCAGCAAAACATATACATATATTTAATACCAGGAGCTTTGGTTATGTTGGAGGAGGGGCTTGTGTTTTGATTTGTTCAATAAACTTTTTTACCAAGCAGGATGAATTGCCATTCTCTGAGGCTGATGTTTTGTTCAAGGACTTTACAGGCTTTTCTGGAACTCTGAGCTGAAAGATACTGGCAGCAAAGCTGTTGTTTTTTTCTTAGGAAGACTGCAGTTTTATCTTTGTTTTTGTTTGCTGAGACAATAAAAATTCTTCATAAGTGCCCCAGGCCATGCAGGCATAATGTATGAGCCAGGACATACAAGCTGACTTGCGTATTCCCTGGAATCCACACTGGTTTTTCAGCAATGTGCACAGGTCACTTAGTTTCTGACTAAGCCGTAGCAGCATTTAGGTGTGGGGTATGAAAGCAGAAGCCCAGGGATGTGATGCAAGCAGCGAATATATGGGTAAGAAAAATTGAATTAATTACTGTACTGCTTGACTGTTCTATCCAGGATACAATATGCCTTCATGATATTTGTGCTACCTACATAAATCCTAGCACAGCCAGGGAAAACAAATAGGCAGTTTAAAAATAGTACATGAGAAGAATTCATGGTAAGAGCATTGTTTTTGTTATTTAAAAGGGTCTTGTTGTGATTAGAAAAATATACATTCTTCAAAATTTTGTTACTTCAGTTGCTCTGACTTTCTGCTTTCCCCTTGCAATGTTTCCTGGGGTTTCAACCAATGTATTTTCACTTCTAAAGATGAAATGCAACACTGTCATGCCTATGCAGATTTACTGAGGAAAAGAAATAAAATTTTGGAAGGAAGAATTGGAATAAAAAAGTGTAACTGAATAATGCTCCTTTATTATAAATAACACCCTTGAAAACCAGAAATAATTGTTGCTGTGGCAGGAGCATTTCTCTGTAATCTGTCGGAAATACAGCAAAGCTATGACATCTTTGTGACTTCCTTGAGAAAAGCTTTCAGGCACAGGTTAATACTGTGCCTTTTCCAATTCATGCCTGAATTACTTCATGGAATGGGATTGTTTTACATATAACTTGAGAAATACAACTAGTTTTTAGCCATTTCAATGAGAGTCTAACAACATGACTTGACATCTACCAGTGTCAGAATGATATGCCAGTTCAGAAAACTTTAAAATTATCTACAAGTCATACATGTTGTGCTAGTAAAGAATTAGCTTTCAGAGAAGCAGAGTGACCAAGCATAGAATTCTTTATTGTCCAGTTTTATAGTTGGGTTGTTACTTGTTTTCGTTTGGTTGGTTTTTTTTTTTCTTTTTAATATGTTACGATAATCCAAATTTTCTTATGTGATATAATTTCCTCATTGCTTTCTGTCTGACAATGAATGGAGTAGTCTTGCTTCATAGCATAAAATTGGAGGATGGGAACAGTCGATTCATCTACTGAGATAGTTGAATAGTGGGACAACTTCCTTTCAAGAGAATTTTCACAAACACGGATTAACCTGTCTGCCCTCCAGCTGGGGCCATGCTCTCTTGGTAGTGTGTACTACAGGAGTATTAGTTTGCACTCAGAGTCTGCTGGGATGTGAACAAAGTGACTGTACTAATGGCAAAATGGTCTCAGGGTATAGGCTGTAACAGAGCCAGAACCTCCATACAGGATCTTTATCCCTAAGACAGCGCAGTCAGAAGCAAAAAATGTTCCCTTGCTTTAACTGGATATAGATGTTCGAAGAGAACTCTATCATTCGTCATTATTTTTACTGTCCCTTTGCATAATTTCTTTTTTATTTTCTTCTGCAAATGGTGTTACAGGCTTTAGCAGTACATGTAGTTCCATGCAGTAATTTATTAAGATAATGGTGAAAGCAACAGCTGACACATATCCTTAATTCATTATAGACTTCAGCACAGGTAATACAGAGCTCAAAGCAACAGGGAGAACTCAGAAGGAAGAATTTTGAGCTATGGGCCACTAAATTTCAGGCTGTAAGTACCTGTGCAGCTGAACTTATGCTGTCAATAAGGACACCTCTCACAGACTTTGGGTTGTGTCATATCTTGCTGTTATGATTTCTTTTTGCTCTTTGAGACTTTAGCATCCACTTTTCTTAGTAACAGAGTTTATGCAGCTGGGTGAGCCTAGACTGTGCTGTGGCCCCATATATTTCTGAGGTCATTCTATAAAGCAGGTGTGGAGAAAAAATTAGGTTTAGGTAGTGCAGATAGGAAAATCAGAGTTTTGGTTTTTTTGGGTTTTTTTTAACAGCTTTTGAATGCTTAAGAATGAACTGGAGAAAGCAGAGGCCGAGAACTTCTCTGCAGCCGTCACTCTTTCCACTGACATCAGGAAAGATTTGTCCTTGAGACACCATCCTGTTGTGGAACAAATATCACTACTTCAGGATCAGGTTCATGCCAACTCGCTGTTCAACTTAGCTGAACAGGATATTTTTTTTTAATGTGTGTCTGTGTAGGGTATTTATCATAAATCATATGTGGTTTCCTTCCTTGAAGCTTATTTTAGCCCATGACTCAGGTGCTATAAACACTGGTACTTGTTGCAGAGCTCCTGCATTGTCTGCTGTATGCACCAGCCTGTATTTAAATTGTCTTAATGAATAGCTTGCTGATGTTGTGGGAAGCTGATTGCCCCATCCAGTTCACAAGTGCAGAAAGTAGGGGAAACAAGCAACAAAGATGAAAGTTTTGCTATGTTCCTCTGGCAGTACACTGAGATTTGGGAATGGTACTGCAGCTACTTTCCTTGAAAGAACAGTGCCTGGCTGGCCTGACAAATGCTCTGCTTCACCCCTATGGTAGGAAACAGGTCTACTAAGAGGATCCTTGCCCATCAGTGGGCAAGAAAATATGTGTAAATACAAAGATCTAGAAGACTTGATGGTATGTGTTTCTTTCCATTTGTTTATCCTCTGCGGGTGATTTCTGCTCTTTACAGAACAAAGGTCTCAGAGCCCCAGGAGGACAGTTGTAGTGACAATGTAACTTTATCACAGATTGATGTCGAATCAGGCCTTTATAGTGCCCTGTTGCTCTCTCTTCTCTGGCATTTTCCAAGACAGTGAACTGAGGGATAAACCTCATCTGGCTGATGAGAGAAGGCATAATGCTTTGGTAGCTTATGTACTGTGCTCCTGGAGGAGAAACCATCAGAGGTCATCCACAGCTCAGAGCCTTGTGTGCTGACATGGGCAGTTCCCTCAAGTGCTGCCACCATACAGGACATTAATGTGTTTTCTCAGATGAAATTAGGGTGTGAAGAAAGGAACTGTGTTACTCTTGAAGAGTTAATGGAGCTAAACATTATGTTCCAGGCTTTCTCCTGTTGGGACATGACAAGCAGCACGTTACATTGTGGTTCACCTCGCAGAGATGATCAGGGAACGGACGGTGATGGCAGCTGCAGGAGGAAGTGGGGACCGTGGTCATGTGTGACCTCTGAGTAAGCTAGATTTAGTAGCCACAGTGCTGATGCCCCTAGCATAGCAGTCATGCTCTTTGTAACAGTTTAGAGATGTACTGGAGATGGCATTTTGGCCCTGAACATTTGACATAGTGACTTCATGCTGCCTGTTCATGCACTCCTGCTATAATATTGCCTAAGCATTTTACCTCACAGGGCTGTTGCTTGCTACAGGTGACAATTCTTCTTAATGCCTAGGCTTTTGAATTATTTCTCTATTTTAAAGCTGGATGACAGCATGCACAAGATTTTAATTTTTCTGTACATGTGTTTGTTTCACTGCCTTTTAGTTTGGCAGTCATGTTGTTGCCAAGGGGATGTCTTAACATTATGCTGCTTTGCTAGTGCATGATTCTCTGATTGATTCTTTGGGAAACTGCAAGCTCAACTTGCCATATCATTTGCACAGCTAACAATCAATCTAAAAATAAGCTGGTTTCCTGATAGATTGAGGTCACCCTTTAGAGTGGTTGCCTCTTTCCACCTGGATCAAAAGTGCTGGCAGAGATATTCCAAGTAAAAATTAACAGCAATTGAGAAACAAAATTCCCATTTCAGCACAGCAACTAAAGTTACTAAAACAGACATACAGAACTCATTAGCAAAATAAAAGGCCTTGACATACTTTGTCACAAGACGGTAAAATTGCTCTGCATTGAGCTGTGCCAACGTGGGCTCAGTGGTGAGGGAGTGCTGCCAGAGCATCTGAAGGAGTTTGCTTCTTGCCAGGTGTGCTCCTGGAAGGATTCTTGCTGGCAGATGCTCTTGCAGGGATGTGCTGGATTTGTGTACCCTGCAGTTCCAGCTCTTTTTCCTCTCAGGCTGTTTAACCCCTTGTTTTTTCTGGCTTTGCTAAATCTGCAGGGAAAGATATTGTCTGTCTGCCACTGTTCTCTAGCAGAGGCTCTGAGGATATTGGAAAAATCTAGTGGAATAATGAATGACATTAATCCAATTAATGAATTTACACAAATGAGAGGTTTTCTTTTCCCACTTTTTTTTTTTTTTTTAATTCCTTCATAGTGCCCTATTAGCAATTTGGTTAACTGATGCAGGCTTAGGTAACTGTTTGGATAACCCCAAACTTTTGGCTGCCACTAACATAACGTGAAATATGGTGCAAGCTTATCTTAACGACCAAGAGGAAGCATTTCTCTCTTACACTGTATATTTTCCATTTACATGGACTCCATAGTAGAAGCAACAAACTCTTTTGCTACTCTCCTACTGTGTATTTTCTTTTGCTTGATAAGAGCAATACTGTGTAATGCAATTAAGTCCTGATGGTAAGTGGAGGGTCAATGTTGTCCTTTCTCTTTGAATATCACCTTCTGCTTCACATCTAACAATTAGAAGCTATGGAAATCAGTGTTATTAAGTAGTCTGAAAGTCAGCATGAAGGAATGAAGTACAGAGGAAGAAGAGGAGACTGAATGGTAATAAAAGCAAGGCAGGCAGAAATGCAGCAGCAGCAATAGCAAGGAACCTTGTATTTTTGTATTGCCTGATGCCAAATGTGTCTTCTGTGCAAGCAACCATAATGTCTGAGGCTTGTCAGAGTTTGCCAGTCATAG
Organism: Grantiella picta; assembly: GCA_013397955.1. Lineage (NCBI taxonomy): Eukaryota > Metazoa > Chordata > Aves > Passeriformes > Meliphagidae > Grantiella > Grantiella picta. The sequence goes on along the minus strand of VZRM01000340.1, from coordinate 319,024 downwards.
TCACATCTTTCCATGAATGAGATTTCCTTTATTTAATGTTTACGGAAAAAAATTGGTTTTCTGCCTTCTTCAATAGTTTCTGTTGCTGAGACACTGCTTTACTGTAAGTTAGGAAGCTTAACTGATTGAATGGGTTTTGGTCACGGTTTCAAATGTTGAAGATGTGGTTTTCTTGATATTAAAATTTCTACTATGTGTGTAGAGCTGGTTTATGTAGTTGTGCATGTATAAGAAATTTTATGGTTTGGGGACACAAAGCTACAGTAACTCAATAAACAAATGCAAAAGAAAATGTTTTATGGTATATTTAGAGGATGAACTATTCTTTGCATTTATGACATTCTAATAAGAAAGTGCTTTTTCTGAGGTGTGTAGGGCATACATTATACAAAAATAAATAAATGTAGGTCATCATCACTTTTGAAAATAATTGTGCAATAATTGCTGCACACATGACTTAACTTTCATATCCCAGCAACATTAATTGCAATTTGAACATTTCTACCCATTGTGATAACTTTAACATAGTACTTGTAACCTATAAGCAATTACTAGAAAATTATAAATTACCATTTCCCAGAACTGTTGTAGAATTTGTCTTGAATGCATTATGGAATTATCACAATGAGCAGAAACTGCTTATTTGACCTTGGTCAGCTTCTGCTCCACTGAATCTAGACTATTGGAATCTGATAAATGCAAAATAAAAGCTAAGAGAATGTTAACTTTATTTTTTTTTGGGGGGGGGAGGGCTTTCCCCTTTAATTTCAAAGCAATTTCATCTCTATAGCTGTTTATCATCTCAGTTGATTTCCAATATAATAATTTCACAAATTTGGCTACTCATGGATATATGAGATCTTCTGACTTTGGTGTCTTCAGTGAAAAGTTTACAATTTCTACATTATTTAGTTTTAGTAAAACTTAACCCTGGTAAAGCTGTATTCTACACAGAGTCTTGCAGGTGTATTTTTCATTTCGTCCCTTTTCCTGGAAAATCACTATTCAGGGTTACCTTCAATCCCTGTAAGAGTAGTATGTAATTTGAAGCAGAACATGTATTTTTCCAGCATCTACATAAGCATCCATGTACCTTCTTGACAAATACCTATTCTTCTGTCATCTGAATTCAGCGGGCAGATTGGTTGTGTAGAATTTCTGATTTGAAAATTCTGCATTAAATCTGCTGCCAGATGTTTCAGTTCTGCTTCATGTAGCAAGTAGTTAATGTATAACTAACCCCTAAGGTGGACTGATAATAAAGGAAGACGATAGAAGGATTGGAAAACCTATTATCCCTCCTTTCTATGATATTATATTGAGTTCTGATCTTGTTAAAGCTTTCATAACCTGTACTGTATGTGCAGGGGAGCAGAAATAAACAGGATTGGGATGGGGAGAACCTGTGTAGGCTTGAACTACCAAAATCCAAACTTTGTAATCACTGATAGTAAAGCCAGCTAAAAACTCCTTAGCTAAGCAACAGTGGCAGAGACGATCTGTGAGGATTTGAGGGACTCAAGAATAGGGTTTAGGGTGTAGGAAGAAACTTCAGGAAGGTGGGATTGTAGTAGGATGAAATAGAGCCCCCTTATTAATATCACAACCTCACCAGGTCTCACAGCAGAGTGTAGCAGTCAGACCTGACCTGGATGGAAGAGCAATCCTTCCCTTTAGCTGACAGCAGACCCCACTGCTGATCATTCTCAAGAGAGGTGCTGCACTCAGGATAGACAAACCAGGGATTTAGTATGGCTGAGAAAACTGAATAACACCCTTTGCCCCTGATATCTCAAAAAGCTGAGAGTACCCTGAGTTATAATCAGCACTGGGGAATATTTTTCATTTGGGGTAGAAGCCAAATGTTGGGAATCATAAAGTTATTTGAATTTTCAACTTTGAACTTTGAAACTTTGGATTTTCTTTCTGCTAGAAAACAACGCTGAAGGGAATTGAAGGAGCTGTTCCAGGAATCCTTTTAGGATTTCTTCTCTCTGGGACATACAACCAGAGAGGTAGGTTAACACTGCTTGTTCTCCTGAAGGAAATGAAAGCAGCTGGTGATGTGGGGTGAGGAAGATCAGTGCCAAGGTCTCTGCTGCAGAATGCATGAAACAGAAGTTGGCTGAGGAAACAAACTAATTATCATGCCACTGATTTGTATTTAAAATATTTCACTGGCTTTTGCTAAGAATAAAGAAGGCTACTAAGGAACATACTCCAGAATGAGTAACTTCTCAAAAGTAGGTCAGCCAAGTTTACATTTTATGCTTTGACTGGTGCAGAAAACAAGTGTGATGCTCTCTTAGTAGAGACACAAACATCTAATTCTGGGACATAAAGCCACATGAGTCTTTTTGGGAACTTACATAGGACTGTGAGCGCTTTTTTGAAAGTGCATTCTTTTTATTTATATATAAATAATCTTTTTTACAAAATAATCCAGTTGAGACCTTTAAAAAAAATCAGAGTAAGAAAATATTATAGTTTATTCAGGCTTCCAGTCACGCAGTGAGTGGGGTTCCTACATCTTACAAGATCATTTCTCAGTCTCTGATTCCCCCTTCACTTGTATTCACCTTTCATTTTGATTGAGTTTTTGTTTCCAAACTATAATTTTGTTAGCATCCTGATGACTGTATTTAAATGTCATTGTTATCAAGGAAGCAAAAAAAAATCTGATTTCCATTATTTCCATTTATTCTTCTTTCCTGAAAAATTCTCTCATTGGTGCCTTGTCTTTTGTTTGTCATTATGTTAATCACATACTCATTTTACATTGTTGAGACTTTATTTACAAGAAGCCATCAGCAGCAATCAAAGCTGTGAATCAGTTTTTAAATCTTTGTATTGATATGGGACTGGAAATACCAAATGAAGGCCAGATGAAAACGACTGCAGTGTGAGAGTTGCTCATTCAGTCAAATACTCTACATGGACCAGCTGCCAACATGTTGTCACTTTTGCTATAGTCACACCAAATAAACTGCTCTTTTCTTACAACTCTGACTAAACTGATGAATTCAAAAAACAATTTTGGCAAATCAAGGTCTGGGTTCAATTTATATTGCTGAAAGTTATCTCTTTCTGTGAGCAGGCTACTAATAAAAGGCAAAGGTGGTATTTGTAAACAGAGAATTCAAATGTTTGGACTTCTTTGAAGAATTATAGCAGAAGTTATGGATATGCAAGGAGACTTGGCTAATATATGTGGTTTTCTTAATGCAGCTGACAAATTATTGAAAATCAAAGAGTCTAAGTTTCTGGAGTACAAGATATAGTGACCTTACAAGGATAAAAACTTTTTAAAAGCTGGAAAATTATGAAAAATTCATAATTTTATTGGAGTCTTTCAAGAATATGTGCTGGGATCTGCAGTGCTCAACATCTTAGTAACTGGTTTGAGTAGCAGTGGAGCATCAAAATTTGGTGATGACACCTAAGGATTTAGAATCCTAAAGGCTGAGTGAAGAGAGTCATAGAAGCACTTGCTAATACCAAAGAAAAGAAATAATATAGAAGCTGCAGTTTGATCTAGTCAAATTTAAAACAAAGGGAATGAAGACTATCTAAATCCTGAGTGCTCTGTGCTCCCCCATAGGTCAATCTGTTTTGGTGCCTGGGAATAAAATTTGGGCTAAAAATAGGCTACAAAAGCATTACTTCACTGCTACTCAGGGAGGTCTGAGGAAAAGCAAACAAATGCTAGTAGACTAGCATTTAAGTGAGAGTACAAAATGTTCTATAAATCAGTGGTTCTTCTAATTAGGAAATACTTTTTTTTTAAAAAAAGCAACATTTCATGTTGTTTCATTCAAAACTATTTGTTATGGCTGGAAAAGAAAGAGGGGAAGAAAGGGTGGCCAAGGACTAGATCCCAGGACTTCGTCCTGGAGAGAAATGACAGAAGGCCACAGAGGTCTAAGCACTAGGAGGAGGATGATTCAGGAATGACTTGTTCACTAAAGGAGTTAGGGAGTATTGAAAGATCTACAGGTGAGATAATCATTTACAACTTGAGCAATAACTCTGCCAAACTACTTACCACAGGACACTGCAGATATCGTTTTATGTCATGAATCTGATCAAGGTAATTCATGGAAAAAAAATCCATCTTAGCAGTTAAATTCAAAGAAAGCTGTACTATTTCAGGAAGTTTTTGTGCCTGAAAGCACCACAGGCTGGAGGAAGGTGGTTCTGGGAGTGTGAGGTACTTCTTGCCCCATCAAGGTCTTCCTAAACAATCTGTAGTTTGTCCTAGGTAATCATAGGGCCCTTGGGCCTGACCTGGTATATTTGTAAGTAAAGGTGAAGAGCAACAGGGGTTTTTTTTTGGCTTTTTTTTTTTTTTTAATTGGTTTGCTTTTTTTAAGCTTTTATTGTATTTTTTGACATAGCAGGACAACACGATCTCTGCCAATGTGCCTTACTCATAAAATCAAAAGCATATGTATTTCTCTTGTCTGTCAACCATAATGAACTTCACCAGATCCAGATATCTCAGGAAAAGTAAAGCAGCTGTGGGGGAGCAAGGCTTTTTTTAGCAGTCTTTATATCTTCATAAAATAATGTTTTTCTTTAAAAGGAAAAAAAAAATGGAGTAAGGCAATTGTTTTTCTACGTATTTTACAGATGTTTCCCAGAAGGTTCTTTTAAAATACTCTGACCATTCATTCCTTTTGGGTCCAAGAAATATAATTATGTTTTGTTCTTAAGGATCTTGGGAAATGGGGAGAGAAGTGTGGTAAGTTAATGTTATGAACCTAGTGTTCTTTCTCCTAAATTTCTTTTTCTGCTTCACTAGTTTGAAAAGCTGTTGATAGCAAAGGGAGCTCAATGAGATCATGGAACAGAAGGAAATGCTCTGTGAAGCAATATGAAACCTCTGTATAAAGAACAACCTCTTCATTCTTCTGGAGATAACTCACATGAACAACCTGATTTAAAACTGTGACCCACTGACTGAAAAAAAGTAGTGAGCTTTTTTGAAAGTGCAAACATCCTAAGTAGTGTTCATCAGAACAGTTATCTGTAGGCTAATTTTACTTCCCCCCTCCTGCTTGTGTGCTGTCACACAGAAGGGGAAAAACAGATGACTGTGAATGAAGTGGTGGCTTGGACCTCTCTGTGAACTGGAAAAAATGGGAATACATGTAATTTTGGGTATATAACACTGATTATCCATGCACAAAGGAGTACTAAATGAATAGCCTACGCTAATAACTTACACGAGTGAGTAGCTTTTCAGAGGGCATGTGTGTTTATTCCACTGAGGAAAGCCAGAAAGCCTTTATGGCTGTTTAAAAAAAAAAATAAAAAAAGAGAAAAAAGAGTTCTATTGTTTCCTGCCCC